>JACDJE010000552.1:164660-214603 GCA_016647715.1 Pavo muticus | reverse complement strand
GCCTAGAAAATAAGAAATAACTAGGTGATTCTGAAGTGTGAATTGCCAAAACTGAGAAACTGCATATTAATAAATTTTACATGCTTATTCTAAGTATAAAGTTAAAATTTTCCTAAAATCAGATATAAGTATAGTTATGAATTTTGTTCATATTTGTATAATAGCTACTTATTGTGTTCTGTGCATTTAAGATACATTGCAAATACTGTTTATAGTATAAATGATTTTCAAAAATTAAATAAATATTAGCAAACTGTTCAAAATTGATTCTTACAACACTTCAAGAGATCTATTTTTCTAGTTTCATATTTTTCCAATCATTTCACATTTTCATTTTAGACGGTAATAATTTCTATGCGATACACATATATGTGTGTGTGTGTGTGCTTGTGCATTTTTTGTTTATTTATAAAATGGAAACAAAATCATATAAGCAGAACTTTTCCTGGACTTCAGTATAAAATGATGTCCCAAAGTAGTGATACGCTTCCTGATTCTTATTCATACTTAAACGGTGATATGATCTCCAGGTTTACCACTTAATGTGCCTTGTGCATAGGCGACATCAGTTGCTTCCTGTCAGTTGGTACTGTAACAAGGTGAAAAAGCTGATTTTGATAAACAGGAAAAGGGAAAAACCCTGAAAATGTACAATACAATGATTTCAGCTGTTGTAGAGGAGTCATCACCATCCTTTTCAAGTATCAAATCAGCAGTCCATTGGGTTTGTATTCTTTCTAATTTTGACAGTGGAGACCCTGAATGTGAGTCTGAAGGAGACAGAGACCTGAGGCATGGTTTCGTGCATCTCTCCACTTAAAATAATAATAATAATAATAATAATACTTTAAGGATCTGATTAACTCAAGGTACAAGCTCAGATACTGATTTCAATTATTAATCTACTTTTACTAAACTGTTTAAAATATATAACTTCATATTTTTCTGAACTAAGATTGCAAATGCAGGGCTTTAATTCCTCACGTTTTAAATGTAAAAGGTACCAGACCTTTCTGATTGGATGAGAACAAGAAATACCCAGCAAATTAAGTTTTATTTTTATTCTTTTTTTTTTTTTTTTTTTGAGGACTTGGGAACATTCATTTTTCTGTCAATCAGTCTTCTAAACTATATATATTGTAGGGCATTTTTATTTTTAATCTGAGTCTATGTGACTTAAATCCCGTGTCTTAAGTTTGTTATCTGTCTCTCTAATTATATACACCAAACCACCTAGCTATCTTGTTTCCACTTACCTTGAGTTTTCATGAATTTTAATGCATATTCTTTTATTATCTTCTGTAATATCTTCTTTGGTTTTATATAATTTATAACAAATTTATTTTATGGATTAGTAACAATAAAATATCAATAAATAAGTCTTACTGATGTTACATACTCTATTTCAATATTAAATGCAATGAAAATTGAACTGCCATATTTTAAATTAGAAATTGAAGTATTAAGGGAATTGAATAGATACCTTTTCGAGACTTTAATTCTAAATTTTAGCAATCTTAAAGCAGAAGTTTCAAACAAACAGGTAGGCCTTTGGAAACTGCAATGTGATTATGGAGTCTTGTATGAAATTCATATTAACAGCTCTGTAGAATTATTAATAAATGATTTGGTCTACTTGCTATTACATGCTTTTGAGGATACTTACTAGTTTTGTATCTCCCCAGAGACTGCAAAATATAGTATTTTTGGAAATTTCATCTATAATTTGTGCAAGAAACCTTACACACTTTGATTTCAGGGGTGATTTATTTCTCTTACCAGAAATAGTTTTCTGTTCTTCTGGGAGTTCCACACTGTCCCACATGATTTTTCTTAGAGGAAGATATTTCAGCACCCAGGGTGTAAATTTGGAATCTTTACTTAATACAGGTATTAGGGGAGGAGTTATTGAACATATATGAACCTCTAAACTTTATTCAAATCTGGTAAGACAAAATACATCAGGAAAGCTGTCAATGGAGAGAATTGGATTTAATGCAAATAATATTATTTGTGTTCTCTTTCACCACGCTGGCAGCTAACTAAAAACTTCAGAAGCATTCTGTACAAAAAGGAAATAGAACTCCTCATAAAGAAACAATATCTCTTTCTCCAGTTATCACTTCTCTTTGTTTTTGTTGCATCTCTGACCCCAGATTCAAACTTCATGTAAACATGTTTTACTTGAGTGGACTGCATAGGAAAAAGCAAGAATCGTTTGGTTAATACAAAGCTGGATGTTCTTAGATCAGGATCTGTTTTGCAAAATCTTGACATCAGGCCTTGTTAGAATGCACTGGTAGATGAGAATAGAAGCCAGAAAATAGAAAAGTGAGTGAACACTGTTGTCTGATATAGTTCTCATCTTTCTTCTACCGGTTCATAGAATCATAGAATCACTCAGGTTGGAAAAGACCTTAAAGATCATTGAGTCCAACCACGACCTAACCATACTACCCTAACAACCCTCCACTAAATCATGTCCCTGAGCACCAAATCCAAACAGTTTTTAAACATATCCAGAGATGGTGACTCAACCATCTCCCTGGGGAGGCTATTCCAGTGCTTAACAACCCTTTCTGTAAATAAGCGTTTCCTGATATCCAGCCTAAACTTACCCTGGCACAACTTAAGGCTATTTCCCCTCGTCCTGTCACCTGTCACCAGTGAGAAGAGACCAAACCCGCTCTCGCTGTAAGCACCTTTCAGGTATTGGAAGAGAGCAATTAGGTCTCCCCTCAACCTCCCTTTCCCCAGACTAAACAGCCCCAGTTCCTTCTGTCTCTCCTCTTAGGGCATATTCTCCAAGCCCTTCACAAGCCTTCTTACCCTTCTTTGGACCTGCTCCAGGACCTCAATGTTCTTCTGTACTGAGGTGCCCAAAACTGAACACAGTACTTGAGGTGAGGCCTCACCAGTGCCGAGTACAGGGGCAGGATGACTTCCCTAGTCCTGCTCACCACACCATTCCTGACACAAGCTAGGATGCCATTGGCCTTCTTGGCCACCTGGGCACACTGCTGGCTCATATTCAGCCGACTGTCCATCAGTACACTAAGGTCCCTTTCCATCAGGTTGCTTTCCAGCCACTCCTCCCCAGGCCTGTAGGGTTGCCTGGGGTTCTTGTGACCAAAATGCAGGACCCGACACTTGACCCTATTGAAACTCATACAGTTAACCTTGGCCCATTGATCCAGTGTATCCACGTCCTTCTGTAGTGCCCTTCTCCCCTCAGGCAGATCAACACTCCCTCTCAACTTTGTGTCATATGCAAACTTACTGAGGGTGCACTCAATCCCCTTGTCAAGATCGTTAATAAAGATGTTAATAGAAGCAGCCTCAGTACTGAGCCCTGGGGGCTCTGATATAGCTCATATGAATAGACTGATATCTCCTGCTTTGGTTTTATTAATGTGGAAAAAATCTAGTTCCTTCTATCTGTTAGGAGAATAGTAATGCTAACAAAAAGATTAAAAAGAGAGGGAGAAAGAGAGAGGAAAAGTGAAAGCAAAGTTTAACTGAATTGTCACTCATACCAAGATTAAGGAAAATTACTTAGATGTTTTATGTAATGTAATTTTAACCTTGGTTTTCCTCTATGTTAGCAATGACCAGAGCAAGTCAGAACAAAATAAGCTTTCTATCTCCCTGAGGCTTCAATCACTGACATCTTGTCCTAGTGTGATTGATTTACATCCCCACTAAATACTTACTGTGCAGCATTAAAAAAACAGATATCCAAAATATCATTATATTCACATAGGCTGAATATTACAGTGAAAATAAATATCATGCTTTTGAAAAGTTTAATTCATAATGATTGTATAAATATCTGAACTGAAATGTTTGCTTGATTTAGCAGTCCCTGTGCTGAAAAATTTAGGAAACAACTACGTTTTCTTTAAACGTATTTGTCACACTTAAATATGACACAGATCTGTTTGCCACAAGATTATAGAGGCTAAAGCATCTAGATTTACATTACAATTAAATTAAGCTGTAAGCAGTTTTTGTCTTCAGAATCTCAGACTACTGTTATATTTAATTTCATCAGAAAATATTGTCCCTTTTTTCCTTCCAGTCTCAAAGGGCTGCATTACCCTCTGGAGTGGTTCCCATGGTTTGAAGAAATGCAGAACTCTACCCAAGGGAAGTACCCATCTCATATTGCCCTTCAAGTCAGGGTTTGTATTGCAACATTGCTTGTGCAACCAACTCCATAATGCTTTCACCCTTTCTCAGAATTTAGTGAACAGAGACAGAACAAGTGTGGCCTTGTATGGTTTACATGGAGTACTTGATATTCAAGTAGTGAGAGTAGTTACCAGATGGATCAGATGCATATTATTATGGTCTCTTGATCCCTGTTTCTGTAAAACTCATACGTCTGACATCAAATCGTACATTTCATTAACTCCTTCAGTTAATGACTTACCAAGTATTTTAATAAATTAATTATATGAGAATGCTCAATAGAGTCGAAGCAAATGTTTGAAAAAAAGGCAGGAGACACACACTGAGCAAAAAAGATTTTTACCTCAGATTTTTAAAATCAGGCTGGAGAAAGTATTTATACATTTCTAAAAGTGTCAACTACATGAGAAAATGTACATATATTTATTCTTTATTTTTTGCATTAACTGGCATGATCCAGCCTTGCACTGCTGTGGGAAATACTGAACAATCATTAAAAATATTTACTCATCTATTATCATGACTTCATGAATAATCTTCTTCTTGGGGCTGCAAAATGTACCACACCACAAAGTAGCAATGAATCTGCATAGTACAATGGAATTAGTATTATAGAGAGCTGGATGGCCACACTCAGAGTGCTACAGTCAATGACTCGATGCCTAAGTGAAGACCTGCGACGAGTGGCCATTTAACATCTTTCTATGCAACATGGACAGTGGAATTGAGTGCATTCTCAGCACGTTTGCAGATGACACCAAGCTGAGTGGTGCACTTGATGTACTGGAAGGAAGAGATGCTATCTAGAGGGACCCGGACAGTCTTGAGACGTGGGCCCATGCAAACCTCATGAAGTTCAAGGGAGCCAAGTGCAAGGTCCTGCACTCGGGATAGGGAAATCCCAAGCACATATACAGGCTGAGTGGATATTTTCTTGAGAGCAGTCCTGAGAAGAAGGATTTGAAGGTGCCAGTTGATGAAAGACTCAATACAAGCCAGAAACATGCACTTGCAGCACATAAGGCCAACTGTATCCTGGACTGTACCAAGAGAAGTGTGACCAGCAGGTCGAGGGAGGTGATTCTGCCCCTCTATTCTGAGCTGGGGAAACCTCATCTGGAGTACTGCGTCCTCAGTGGAGTGTGGAGTCCTCAGTACAGAAGAGACATGGATCTTTTAGAAAGCATCAGAGGAGGGCCATAAAAATGATTCAAGGGATGAAACATCTCCCCTACATAGACAGACAGTTAGTGCTCTTCAGTCTAGATGAGAGAAGGCTCCAGGGGGATCTTACAGAGGCCTTCCAGTACCTGAAGGGGGCCTACAGGAAGGATGGGGAGGGACTTTTTAGAAGGGCATGTAGCAACAGGATGAGGGAAAATGGCTTTAAACTGAAAGAAGGTAGATTTAGACTAGATAGTAGGAAGAAATTTTTTTCCATGAGGGTAGCAAAACACTGGAACAGGTTGCTGAAAGAGGTTGTGGATGCCCACTCTCTGGAGGCATTCAAGAGTAGGCTGGATGGGACTTTTAGCAGCCTGATTTAGTGGGAGATGCATGCCCCTGCCTATTGCAGGAGACTGGAACTAGAAGATGTTCTTAAAGGTCTCTTCCAACCCAAAGCATCCTATGATTCTGATTCTCTTTTTCTCTCTAGATACATAAAGCTGAGAATTCAGGATTTGAGATTAATTTCTCTGTATCTCTGATGAATGAGGTACTGACTGAACATCTTAGTATCTTAGCCACACTGAATTGTCTTAAGTGCCTGACTGTTACTTTTTGTTCTGCTATTTTTTCTCATTTTATCTACAGGAGAGCTCTGCGGCTCTAATGGAGCTATAAGAAGGTCTGTGATTTTGCTTGCCAAAAAAATAATTCACATAAAATTTGTAATATTAATAGAAAAATAAAACATAAATCATAAACGCATTCAGATTTGTCTCACGTGGCTTTTGCATGCTGACTTTGGCAGAATTTCTCCAGAAATACATTGTTGAACGTCACTAAACCCACAGAATTCAATGCAGAAGAGCTAGTCATTCTCTCCTGCAGAGCTTGGACTTTCATATGAGAAAAGTTGAAGAATCATTTAAGTCCATTACCCTTTCAGTCTGTGGAAGACTCAAATCTGAAAAAAGATTCTGAGCCACTGTGTTGCTCAACAGAACTGCATACATACTCTCAAATTAAAAATATTTAAATAGCTAGTTCTGTGCTATTGGAAACCTCTCTACACACCTAAAAAGAAGAAAAAATGAGCATAAGCTTGAGACTAATGTTAATTTACATTTGAGGTAGGTATTTGGGACATTTACATAAAATGAAGTATATACACTTGTAGTATTGTTATCTAAAGACATTTCAAGACGTGGAAGTAGATTTTTCTTTGTGTTTTTTTTTGTTTGTTTGTTTGTTTGTTTTAAGAATCAAATAATATTTCTATTTGGAGAGAATATTTTGCCCTATTTTATACGTTTATCACTGGAAAATTTATTTTATGAAAGTGAACATTGTGAAGTTTCCTTCCAAGCTCCATTATCCATGTACCTACCCAATTGCACAAAGGTATTACAATATACATATACATAAATGACTGTATAAATTAGATTGCAGGAAAAATCCATTTCTGTCTTTTCCCAGTGGTAGTGCCAAGTACGAAGGCTGTTGCATTTGCTCTCTATCTTATTCATTTATTTTTTTTACACTCCCTATTAGTGCTCTTATTTTTGATCACAATGTGAAAGTCCATCTTTCTAGTATTTCTAACCAGGACTGGATTAGCATGTATCAAAATATCAAGTGAAAACATTCCTAGCTAATTCTCAAAGGCTGGAAATACTGGCTGCATTGTTTTGTGAAAACCTACAGACATAAGACATGGCAGCAGAACCAGAATACATTTTCCAGAAATTGGTATCTAGAATGGTTTCCCTTGTCTCACTAGCCACGTTCTTTTTAGTGCAGTGTAAGAACTATAAACTCCAAAACTGTATTTCCAGCATGAATCCAACTCATTCTCTCATCCACTCGGGTGGGCAAAAAAAATAAAGGGCTAAGGGTTTGGACGAATGAAGGGAAAAGGTCCTAACAACTTTTGTTCCAGGATAAGATTATCCCTCTGTGAAGATTCCTTCAGGACTTCCTGTGAAGCATCAGAGAAAAACTAGTGTCAAATCCCTTGTGTGGAACATTTGTGAGCAGTCGCACAAATGGGCCAAAAGGGCCAAAAGTGCAGAGTTGCAGTTCCATGCTCATAAGGATTTTTTTATACAGAATAATAAAATTGTTGCTTTAACATATGCTTTTAAAGTATAGGGTAAAACTTTCTGGCATTATAGGCACCTTCCAGTTACTGTGCACGTTATGGTCTCAAGTATTTTGCTACTTATCATCATATAAGTACAACATTGGTTAGGTAAATTACTGTGTGCTATTACCATTGTTACCACATGGAAACCACGTTGTTTCTTTAGTACATGGTATGGTATTTTCTGGTAATACCACAAAATGGTGCCTGTCAACGCTGAGTTATTAAGAGCTTTTGTGATATTTGGATATATTTTTTTTTAATTATAGTTTCTGTTTACACTTTGATAGTTTTCTAAAGCAAATAATAAACAGAGATGTCTTCTGCACTATGTACATAAAAGGAAAGGCTTTGCCTGCTGTATGTTATAGCCTCCCAGGATTCAGATCAGAGAGTTGGCCTAATTCACTGTCATTTAAAACCAGATGTTTTTTCTGGCACACTGTCTTGCAAAAGCAACAATGATATTCATCAGATTGTACTCAAGGAAGCTTTAAAGAATTAAGTTAGATACCACAAATAAGTAGGAAAAATGAACACTGAAAATAAACCTTAAAATGAGCTCTAATAATCAAGATTTTTTTCTCAACCATTTACTATATATTCTGAGTTCAAAGGAGGACTTCAATCAACTTTTGCAACAAGTTGGAGAGGTATTACATGCTTGAAAGAAAACCAACACCATCAACAAAAATCAGCATAAAAAAGTACAGATTTGTACACTAATTTATTCAGATCAAGTTGTTGTCACACAAAACAGTCACTCCTTGCCCTGAGTTCAGTGTAAACCTGCATGCACTGAAAGTCTGGCTGGAAAATCTAGGTCTGACACAACTAGAAGTTTACATCCATAATTAAATTTCTATTGATTCTCTGTGCTTCTAAAACAGTCAGCTTAGAGGAGCATGTCCCATATCAGCCTCTGATCCCTTTGTATTCTTTACAGATAAAACAGAATAAAGTGAAGGATACTGGTATAAGTGTAATTAAAGAATTGAAGGAGAAAAAAAAAATCACATTTGCACAGCTGGCTTTATGTCACACTGAAGAATTTAAATGTAACATCACAAATACATGCAAGATACAAATCACAACTTACATTTGGTGGATATGCTCACCAGTTACTTGATTAAACTCAGCTTGAAGTAATCTCAAACTAAAAATTCTACTTTAAGGATGAATCCATCTACCTAAACCAAGCAGATCTTTTAATTCATGAAAACTGAAGTGCTACATGCAGAAATTTTAGGCCTCTGAAATTTATCATTCATTAAGGTATTGTTTTTTTTTTTAAAAAAAAGAAAATGCAAAAATTTATACTTGAACCATACATCAGAAGAAAGCTCTAAATACCTGGCTGAGAGAAATATAACTTAACGTTTTAAATAGTACACACATCACTAGAATGTTTCCATTCTGAAATAAAGTTTAGCTGAGCAAAAAAACTTAGAGAATCATTTGAATAGATGTAAATAATTTTAAGAGAATTGTTGGCAGAATTTGGAAAAAAAAATCTAGGCGGAAAGTTCTAGTAAATATATTCTCAAATAAATAAAAATTAAGAAAGAGAATAAAAAGCCTTTCAAAGCTCATTTTGCAAATGAGAATTTTAACTTCAAATAGAGAAATGTTAGAATCACAACAATACAAAAAATAATTTTCTGATGATAATATAAAGTCCAAAGAAAAATATATGTAGCGCTCAACGCAGCATACAGTTTGACAAAACTTAAAAATATGCAACAAGAAGAACCTGTAACTTTAACTCAAAGCAAAAAATAGTAAATATTATTAAATGGGACTTCTCCCTCTTCACTACATACAATCTGTTAATCCTCAAGTGGAAGACAATAGAACTAGGAGCTGCAGAGTCAATAGGGATAAGAAAGGAAAAGCCTGCAGGGGAAAATGCCTCTGAACATAACAGAATTTCATCCTGAAATTGGGCTCTCTTCATAAATTTTGATTAATTATGGCCATGACAGGAGTTAAACATTCTTTTCTTTGTCGCTTATCCCAAAATTTTAAGTCTTCCTTCTGAGAACACTTTCTTTTTACCTCTTTCTCTCACATTGAGACTGTTTCCTTCTCATTTGTTTTAATCTCTAGTAGTCCATCTTTGTGCCTCCTCAGTCTCTGATCCTCACCCAAAAAAATTCTAGAATAATTAGAGTTCATCCATCAGACATCATGTGAACAGCATGAAGGAAAGCTGCAGTAATTCAAAGCTCTGTTTGCAGCACTAAGAATGGTGCAATATTTTCCCTCCCAAAGAGTGGGGTGCCAAAAGATGCATAACAAAATATTTGCTTAGATTTCTCAGATACCTCTGAACTTTTCATATACAGACTTACTATTTCTAGGCATTATACAGATGTATAAAGGTAAATGTCCCAAGATCTCCGTCATCCAAAAATCAAACATGGGACAGAGCCTCATAAATGTGTACCCATGGGATATGACACTGATGTGGTTTTGAGTAACTATGCTGCACGATTACTGTTTACAAATGTCCACCTGGATATTGTTCAGATCCCTGAGTAAACATTCAGTTTTTTTATGTGGTACATATTAGGATCTGATGATTCTGGAAGAAAAAAAGTTAAATTTGCAGTACACTAGAGGTCACTAGAATCTCTGAGACAACTTTGTACAAAATTTTGCTGTACAATAAACTTAAAAAAAAAAAAAAAATGTCCACTAATTTTGATAAGTTTAAACAGTAAAAAGTCTAACTGTGACTATCACTGATAGTTTAGCTATAAAACAAAAGTGTTTCTCTCTTTTTTCTTTGTCTGAAAATTCATATATAATTAACCTAATCTATGGTAGTAGACATTTGACAAATAGTGAAGAATTTTTTTAGGTGACAAGATAAAAGAAGTGGGAAAAGAACACAGATGCACACACACAAAAGACAGAAGTTAGCTGAGGAGAAAGTCATAGAAAATTTTGTTTAGTGTGATATTTTATTTGAAATATCTGGCATGACCTCCTTCTCCTAATAAATTTGATTTGTTCTGTTTACAAATGCCACCACGAGACAGAAAATCCATTGGAAAGCAGTAAGCAAAAATTTGTAACAAAAAGTAAAACAATTAGCTTGTAAGGGAATGTACTGTGACACTTGTCATACAACACAACCACACCTGTTAAGTTACATTAAGATCAACATGAATATTTTGAAAAAGAACGTGGAGGCTAACAGTATTTTCAAACTAGTAATTCTAAATATCTAAAAAAAAATGGTAAGTATAAAAAAAACATAGAGGAAAATTATAGAAATCTGAGCCACAGTATCACATAGTTATGCCTTGATTGAGTGGTCTATATTGTACTCCATCTACAATATCTCTCTTCTTGGCCATTTCCTTGAGGCACTTGATCCTTTTATCATCATGGCTAAGCTTCATGCAGTCAAGACCGTTAATACAGAGGGCTAGCCTACTCCCTTTTTTCTTTGCCTCTCTCGTCTGAAGAGCCTGTAGTCATCCATCTCACCCCTTACATCAGGTGAGCTTTCCCACAACGTCTCACTGAGCCCTATTATATCATAGCCTTAGACAGAGCTAAAAATTCCAGTTCCCCTGGCTTATTTTCCATATGATGTGTCTTCGTATAGACGCATTCAATTTGGGCCCCTACTGAAATTGACTTACTGGCTGGAATTCCTTTGTGCTGCTCTTCAGATTCTATTCCATGGACCCATTCTCTTTTTTCTGTCTCTAAGCAGACATAGTTGAAGCTGCTTTAAACATTCTTCTCCTGGGGCAGCTTTACATTAAAGCTCTCTTCACCAGATTAGCAAGCTAGTGAAAAAAAACATAAAACAAAGAATCCTGAAGCAAATTAGTTAATAACAGACTGACAATATCCTCTTATTCTGCAGGGTATCCATCCCACTCAGTTTCAGCTGTACTCAATAAAGTAAAAAAGATTAACCTGGAGAGTCTGAGACAGAGCATGATTCTGATGCTCCCACTTGCCCTCTGGAGCAGCAATTCTTCACTGATTATAGACAGATCCTAAGGAATCTGCCAGTGCACTTAACGAAAGACAGCTGGAAAATAGCTGAATGATATATAACTTATCTTCTGAGATAAAGTTGTGAGGCAAAGATGAAATTAGAAGTGCCATGTGGTAACCAATCTAACTAGTCACTGACTGTGACTGAATAGGCCTGACAGATTGCAGTGACAGGAACTAAGCCTTTCCCTATTAGCAGAAGATGCCAAAGCATCCTCAGAGATTTTATTAGTCAGAGTGACAGCGCAGCTAAATGGTTAGGATTGTACCACTGGACTGTATAATTTCTGATTAACGGGAGCAGCAACAACAGAAATGTATGTACATGATTTGTAGTCTTCAATAGAAATCAGAAACTCAGAAATCATATTAAGAAGTGGCCAAAAAACCCTAAAAATTTTATGAAATTTGAAAATATTACCAAACACTGAACCATTTCATCTGGTAATGATCATCTACCCAAAAATAGCGAAGAAACTTCCCAACTTTTGACAGTGTACAGTTCCACCTCTCCACTGAAAGAGAGATGGGTTCTCAGTTCTTGCCCTTTTCCTGCCTCAGAAAGAAATCTCTCACCATATTTAATATATATACTTATTAAAATCATGTGTTTGGTTTTTTTCGGTCAATAGTAGTTCTACTTCAATTTCTGTACAGCATGTTAAGAGAACTTACCATTTTTGTATCATGGGAAAAATAATTCAACAAAAATTCTGATGGCAAGGTAAACAGAAGTGAACTACAGGTTTCATAAAATTATTTTCATTATTTGGTCTCTAGCTAAAATATTTCAGTTTTCAGATCATTGATGAGAAATATTGCCTTCTGAAACAAATGCTCAACCCACATTGTTCCCCTAAAAGAGCATAACCCTCCTCTCCTCCTTGTGTTCTTTCTCTAAAATCTGCTATTAAAAGCTTTAAACACAAGTAATAATGTAATTTTAATCTATGATTTCATATGGGGTATTTTTCTATTACTGCTTCTCCAATGTAGTTGATATAAAGTATATGAAAATCCTAGGGAAAGATCAAATCTGGTGTATTAAGCAGTTTAATATACATTATATTTGGAATGGGATCAGCATTAAGGACAGACAGCTGCTGCCCTGGTAACTTCCTGGTAGCTTTAGCCACTAGTTCTGGAAAAAAAGTGAGATTGCCACTTCATTGAACAAATTTAGCCTCTGTGCAGCTGGGTAGGCATGAAGAGGAAGACAGACAAACTAGGAGGGATGCTGTAACCATGGTGGAGATAGATCTTCCTGAAAAGGAGCAAAGTTAAGTATTGCACGTAAATGTTTTTACAAAGTGTTCTTGAAATGGGTGATCTTTTGTCTTTAACCTATAGTTTCTTCATGTTGAATTTCATTTTGACTTCAGTAGAAGAGGAAAACAGAAAGCAAATTAAATAGTATGCCTTATGACAACATCACACATAAAACATTCATAAGGAAAATGTTTATATAGAACAAGTTGAGATATTTTATATAAATATGGCCCTACTTAACCCTTCAGATCTCTCATAACAAAAATAATGAATTTATTGTTTATTCATATTTCTGCAACTTTTCTCTAAATTGTTTGGTATGGGTGTGTTTTAAGTAAGGATAATTTTCTTGTTTCCTCTTCTGCAAATTCATGAATAGTTATGTAGTGTCAAATTTCCATTTCCACAAGATGGAGAAATGTTCAGTTAGTGCCAAGAAGTAAAAGAACGAAAATTTTTAAGATTTATTTTTAATATTCTTTAGTGTTTCCTGCTATTTATTATTTTATTAAGATACTTCTGTTTTAAAAATGCATAACCTTTACCAAAAAGTGAAATTCATTTATGGAATCGCAGTACATAATGATGCTAAAATAACTGGTTTCTCTGGTCTTACAAGCATCCACCTTTCTCCTATTTTCTCAGTCTTTTGCAGTTTTCTGTAAAACTAAAGAAAATTGGGGTAAGAATTACCACTCATCTGAAAGGTACACCATTTTTCAACCTAGATATATGGCCCAGGCTATAAAAAAAACTTCTCAGGATCAAAGAGTTCATAATATAAATTCAGTTACAACATTTCTCATAAGATATATAAGAACAATAAAAATGGTGGGAGTCAGTGATCTCATTTGGCATTTTTGGGCTGGTCAATAAAAGTGTATCATCAGAGTCTGTAAGAGCCATGATAGATTTAATAAAAGCAACAATTTAGCACCATGCAGTATACTATAAGATGAGAAATGGTACTGTTCTTCTAAAAAAAATATGTGTCTGCAAGTTTGAGTAACTTGACTTTGCAAGTACTGAAAATTCATTGGGAAGTTCTGCAGTTCTGAACCAGCTAGTGAACACAGGCACATCCAAAGAGTCATGGCATATTGTTTACTTGCTTTCTGCACAAATCAAAGCAATGAAAAGGCTTATTTTAGCTTTATCATTGTGAGAAGGAAGAAAATAAAGCAGGAAGCAAGAAGGAGTATGGGAAGGGAAGAGGTAGGAAGGAAGGAAGAAAAGAAAAAGGAATTCCCAATGAGATTGTTGTTTCTGAGGTTATGTGTCAGATTAATTTTATTAATTCTTAAAAAATATTACTATGGTAGGATAGATAATTGTTTTATATATACATATGTATATATATGCGTATATATATACACACGTTGTAGAATTCTTCTTCTAAGCAAGAATATAAAAGATGCCTCTGCTCATACACATAGTCAGTGTTTTCCCTACTAAAAGACAACTGAATGAGGAACGTAGCATGAGCTTTCTGAAACTACAGACATTGGAGTTGGCATGCAGAGCCTCCAGGTCCCAGAGTCTGACATATATAATGATACAGAGTCTCAACTGCTGAAGGAAATCACAAGTTTTCTGCTTCCTTTTTTTGTTTTGATTTTTCAGAATTTTAAATAGGTCTCTTTTTGTATAACTGATCAACAATGAAAAAGCTAAGATCTTCATCAGTGCCTGTGGGTTTGCTTCTTCTCCCCAACACTTTTTATTCTTCCTGAGCCTAATGATCAGTTATTTCATAAAATCATAGAATGGTTTTAGTTGGAAGAAACCTCAAAGATCACCTAGTTCTAAATAGAACTAGGTTTTCATCTATGAAGACTCCCAAGTCTTTATCTGCAGAGCTGGTCTCAAGGAGTTCTTCTTCCAGTCTGTATACATATCTGGGATTGCCCCAAGCCAAGTGCAGCACCTTGCACTTGACCTTGTTGAACCTCATTATGTTCACATGGACCCATTTTTCGAGTTTGTACAGGTCCATCTGGATAGCATCCTGTGCTTCTGCCATACCAACTGCACCAGCTCAGCAAGTTTGCTGAGAGTGCACTCAATCACATAATCTATGTCACTGACATAGATAGTCCTATTTAACATAGACATAGTCCTATTTAACATTTAGACATAGATAGACAGTCCTATTTAAGAAACTTAATTTTCTTGTATGACAAAGTTACCCATCTAGTTGAACAAGCGAAGGAAACTGATGTAATTTTTAAGATCTCAGCAAAGATTTTGGCACTGTTTCTCACAGTATCCTTCTGGACAAAACATCTGCCATACAGCTAGACAGGAACGTAATGCAGTGTTTAACAATTGGTTGATGGGTTGGGCTCAGAGTGTTGTAGCAAACAGAGTTACATCAGGTTAGTGGCCAATTGCTAGTGAGGTTCCCCAGAACTCCATTTTTAGGGACAGTTCTCTTTAAGGCTGTTATCAATGACTTGGCTGCAGGCCTGGAAGATATTCTAAACTAAGTTTATGGATGATGCTGACTGAGGGATGAGAGGCTGCAAAGCAGTCCTGAGGAAAAGGGTTTGAGGATTTTCCTTAACAGAAAGCTGAATATGAGTCAACAGTGTGCCTTGGCAGTCAAAAGGGCCAACTGTATCCTGTGTTGCATCAGCCATAGCATTTTTAACCAGCTGAGGAAGGGGTTGTTCCACTCTGCTCTATGCTGCTCTGGCCTCGCCTCAAGTACTGTGTGCAGTTTTGAGTGCCACAATATAAAAAAGACACATAAACTATTATAGAGCATCTGAAGGAGAACTGTAAGAATGGTGAAGAGTGTAGAGCGAAATACGTATGATGAATGGCTGAAATAACTTGGTTTGTTCAGTCCAGAGAAGGGGAGACTGAGAGGAAGCCTCACGGTGTCCTACAACTTCCTTGTCATAGGGAACAGAGGGGTAGGTGCTGATCACTTAACACTGGTGACCAGTTTTATACATAAAGGAACAGAATGGAGCTGTGGTAGAGGGCAGTTATGTTATGCATTAGGAAAAGCTTATTCACTGAGAGGGTGGTTGGGCACTGGAACAGGCTTGCCAGGGCAATGATCATGGCACCAAGCCTGCCAGAGTTCGAGAAGTGTTTGGACAATGCTTTCAGAAATATAGTTTGATTTTTGGGTGATCCTGTGTGGATCTAGAAGTCAGACTTGTGGGTTTATTCCAAGTAAAGATATTCTGTGATTCTATTATTCTGTGATAAGAATCAACTACAAATCAGTGTGGAGAGTCAGCTCTGGTCAGCAGCTAAGTGCCCACTGCCGTTTGTTCATTTCTCACCTTTTTCTCCCTTCAGTGGGACAGAATAGGAAGAGAAAAAGTGAGAAAAATTGTACGTTGATATAAAGATTAAAGACTAAAGGAAAGAGGAAATAAGTGATATAAAAGCAATCATTCATCACTTCTCACAAGCAAACCTATGTCCATGTTAGCCTCTAAGCAACAAGCACTTTGGAAGACAACTTCTGTCTCCCTCTTCCTCTGTCTCAGCTTGATTGCTGAACATAATATAATCATTGAATCTTGGAGTCATAGAATACCCTGAGTTGGAAGGGGCCCATAAGGATCACTGAGTCCAACTCCTGGCTACACACAGGACCCCTCAAGAAAAAGACCATATATATGAGGCCATTGTCCAGACACTTCGTGAACTCCAGCAAGCTTAGTGTCATGACCACTTCCCTGGGGATGCTGTTCTAGTATCTGACCACTCCCTCTGGTGAAGAACCTTCTCCTGACATCCAGCTTGAACCTCCCCTGTTACAGCTTCCTGCCATTCCTTTGGGTTTTATCTCCAGTCACAAGAGAGAAGAGAGGAGAGGAGAGGAGAGGAGAGGAGAGGAGAGGNCCCGTGGCCTGGACAGGTATACCCTTCTTTGGGTAAGGAACTGGCTAGAGGGCTGTGCCCAATGGGTAGTGGCTAATGGAGTTAAGTCCAGCTGGCAACCCATTTCAAGTGGTGTCCCCCAGGGGTTGGTACTGGGGCCCATCTTGTTTAATATCTTTATTGATGACCTAGATGAAGGGATTGAGTGTACCCTCAGTAAGTTTGCAGATGGCACCAAGCGGGGAGGTAGTGCCGATCTGCCTGATTGTAGGGAGGCCCTTCAGAGGGATCTAGATATGCTGGATCGCTGGGCTGAGGTGAATGGGATGAGGTTCAACAAGGCCAAGTGCTGGGTCCTGCACTTTGGCCACAATAACCCCATGCAGCGCTATAGGCTTGGGGCTGAGTGGCTGGGTGACTGCGAAGAGAAAAGGACCTGGGCATGTTAGGTGATGCTCAGCTGAACATGAGCCAACAGTGTGCCCAGGTGGCCAAGAGGGTCAATGCCATTCTGGCCTGCATTAGAAATAGCGTGTCCAGCAGGAGCAGTGAGGTAATCATCCCCCTGTACTCAGCACTGATGAGGCCGCACCTTGAGCACTGTGTTCAGTTTTGGGCCCCTCACTACAAGACAGAGATTGAGGCCCTGGAATGTGTCCAGAGAAGGGCAGCTGAACTGGTGAGGGGTCTGGAGTACAAGTCTTATGAGGAGTGGCTGAGGGAGCTGGGATTATTTAGTCTGGAGAAGAGGAGGCTCAGGGGAAACCTCATTGTATTCTACAACTTCCTGACAGGAGATTGGGATGAGGAGGGGGTTGACCTCTTCTCCCAGGCAACAAGCAGGACCTGAGGAAATGGCCACAAGTTGTGCCAGAGGAGATTTAGATTAGACATAAGGAAAAACTTTTTCCCTCAGAGAGTGGTCATGCACTGGAATGGCCTGCCCAGAGAGACGGTGGAGTCTCCGTCCCTGGCAGTGTTCAAGAGGCATCTGGATGAGGAGCTATGAGATATGGTTTAGTAGCTTTTGGTAGCAGTGGTAATGGGAGGACGGTTGGTCTAGATGATCTTGTAGGTCCTTTCCAACCTTGTGATTCTATGATTCTATGATTCTTTCTTGTATTTCCACAAAGATATATGGTTTTTAATAGGTCTCATAAAAGAGAAGGCAATACAAACTCTGATGACCTGCTTCCTCTGAAGAAATCAGTGCCATAAATCAACTTTGAGGGGGAAAAAAAAAAAGATTGTCCAAACAAAATTCCACTGTATCGGCTACAGTTACCTTGATTTGAACATGAAAAATTGTACATCCGATCTGTTTATGTCTGCCATTTGAACATGTAGTGTGAGTACGTGTGGAACACAAAGGGAAAGGAGACATTAATCTTGAAAAAAATTCAGTTCATGGGACACAAGGCTTTCCCATGAGTAATTCAGTGTAGTCCTTAGCTAAAAGAAACATTGCCAGAGTTGCTCTGCATATGGTGTAAAAGGGATATTCAAGGAAGAAGTCCGACACTACTTTAATCTTTACAGGAAATAAGAGAAAAGAGATTCTTTTTTTTGAATATATTATTATACACTTCTTATAAATAAGGAAAAGTATTTTATAAAATATTGTTTAATTATANGAGAAGAGAAGAGAAGAGAAGAGAAGAGAAGAGAAGAGAAGAGAAGAGAAGAGAAGAGAAGAGAAGAGAAGAGAAGAGAAGAGAAGAGAAGAGAAGAGTGCTTACCCCTTCACTCCCCTCCATGAGGAAGCCCTGGGCCTCCATGAGGTCTCCCCTCAATATCCTTTTCTCTAGACTGAGCAAACCAAGTGACTTCAGCTGCTCCTCTTATGTCTTCTCCTCAAGACCCTTCAATATCTTTGTAGTCCTCCTTTGGACACTCTCTAGTATTTTTATGTCCTTTTTGAACTGTGGCATCCAAAACCACTCACGTGATATGTCATGGAATATCTCTTTGGCCAGCCTGGATCAATTGCCTCAACTATGCCCTCTCCCATGTTCTTCCTCCCACTTCCTCATGCAATTTCAGAGTGGTGTTTGTGTAAGTGTTTATGTGTATACTCAGAATTAGAAAAAGAAAGTTTGGACATTGTGAAATCACTGTTCTGCAATGACAGTAACACTCTTGTGTTACCAGCACGGTTTTATTCACAAATACAAAACTTAGCACTATGCGGGCTGAATGAAATGTTTACTCCTTCTCAGCAAGACCCAGTATGATCAGTTCAATAGCTGTGCTATTAATGTATAATAGATGTGCTTAATGCTTAAGTGTTTGTAGTCTGTTTTACATGCTTCAGCACAGAAGATAGAGGTATATGCCATGTTCACGTGTCAAATAAAATTAATGTTGATAAAAGTGGTGAAAAGAGAGATATATATTGAATTAAGATGTAAAATCAATTTAATTTCTGTAGAGCTTCACAACTCCTTTTAGATTTTACAGCTAGAAAATGATATTAAATACTGTACATCTCCTAAACAAATCAAACTGGTTAATCATTATGAAGGACTTAAATTTTGAAAACAAATTCATCCATTTAAAATCTTCCTTTGACATCACTGAATGTAAAATAGTCATCTACACCATGTTTATATGATATCAGACAATAAGTTAGAAAGCATGAAAAATCAAAATTTTCAGTTCTAATATTGTCAATATCCTTTTATTAGTTGGAAAACTCACTTAACAATAATATAAACAGTACTAATATTTACTGAAATATAAAACACCAAAAAATTTACTTTAATTTCATTATTTCTTATGTTTCTTACGAAACTCTCTTCTATAATTCCAATTTATTCTAGTTTAATGGGAGATTAATTAAACAGTATACTTTCAGACATACAAGAAGTGACCAAGCAGACAAAGCTTCCTGTCAGTTAATTATTTTGTATGCTCTTTAGATGCTGATTTCATCTCTGTTTTTAAAAGAACAAGAAGAAATGTAAACAGAAGTCCTAAAAAGGAGAATTAAGTCTTGGGATATCCTGAAATTACTTTGAAATTAATTAAATTCTAACAGAATAGAGAATGAGGTCCATAGGAAATTAGATTTGAAGATGTGTTAACTAGAAAACTATATTTCCTGGTTTATAAATGAGTAATACTTACTTTTTTCATATAGCCTGAATGAACAAAACATGGTGCAAATGGTTATCGAGTTATGCAGCCTCCCAAGTGACAAAACTGTAAGGCATATTTTCAAAACTTTCCTTAGAATAACTCTGAACCTAGAATATCTGGAGCTCTGAAAGTGTAATTGAATTCATTACTGTGGTATCTCATTATTATTAACATTGAGGAACTCCTTCTACATTGCCAGAAGACCAAAATTATAATTAGAGATAGACTTGTAAAATGGATTTGCCTATATCTGCATACTCCTTTCCTGGTGCTACACACAAATACATAATTGTTGGGCTGGTGGTAGTTCTTTGAAAAAGAAACAGGAGATGTAAATTCTTAAACCTTAATTGTATGAAACACACAAAGTTCATATTCTTTCTATGGCAGAAAGAACAAAGTTGTGAATAAAGAATAAAAAGTGTTTGAAAGTTTTACTGCACAAAGTTTCTGAGCTAACCTTCTGCTTCATGTGGGGAAATATTTCCTTATTATGGTTCTCTTCTGAAGCCAGAACAACGTATTCTTAGACACAGTGAGGAACTGGCCAATTGAATGCTTAGAAAAATCAGAAAGAGTTGAGGATTGATGTAGTGATTTAGGAAAACTATATACAAACTGTAAACACTTAAATTATGAGCTATCTGGATGCTGTAACATTTCTACTATAAACTAACTATCCCTTAGGACTGCTTTAATCCAAATAATTTCAGCAATCTACTTTACACAACTATGCAAACAGACTTGGTGAGATGTAAAGCAGATGTGGAAATCATTGACCAGAATAAAGAGTCCAGAATATCTCTACTTTTCTCCATTGATGGAGCCAACGCATTAAGAAATTATGGTAGGATTTATCTGTTCTTGTGGAACTATGTTCTTCATATGAATTGTGTGGCTAAGGAAATACATCAAGCACTATTGCTGCACTTGATGACAAAGTAGGATGCTCCTCACTGTCTTTCCTTACGTTCTTCACATTCAATTCTTTCGATACAGAGGAACTGTTAACTGTTATTGGCCTTACCAGTAATTTATTTCAGTGAGAGTGGAGCAGCAGTAGTGGAGTAGTGTCAGCAGCTTAATAATATCATTAATGATATTATGACCCCTCAGTATTTTTGTTCATAGTAAATAAAATTATATATCTTTGCAGTTTCTTTCATGCAACAATTCATTGCTAACATTTCTGCCTAAACTGATGGAGTGACTAAGTAGTAAAATCATATCGACAAATACCATATACACAAACAACATATGCAGCTGTCTTACGGACAGAATCACTATTATAAATCACAGCTGCTGTTGTTGTTTCAATTTTCTTGCTAGTATGTCAGACATTTTGGCAATATAATTCATTTTAAATTTTCTGAGTCAGCACAATTTTCTTTGAGTTATAATTCTCACTATTTTCTAGTAAGCATTCTGCTAGAAATTTTGTTTCAAAAATATACATTCTTCAAGTTAAATTCATTTAAATTTCACATTTTTAATTATATCCATCTGAAGATGCAGAATATCTACCTTTTTATCTCCTTTGCTTCCCTTTTCTCTTATCCAGAAAAAGTTAAAGCATCCAAAGCTGATATGCAGACCAGGAGTTTCTTGTTTAGTTGTGTCCTCTCTCTCATCCCCCTACTGTGTCCCAAACACTGCACCTCTAAGGGACTAATACATTAACATCTTAGCACAGCTCGTGAAGTTCCCTTCAGCTACTGAAGGTCAGCTGAACTAAATAAGATGACATTAATTTCCAAATACTAGCGCTGCTCTGAAAGTAATGCTTCCTATTTTATTATATTAGCTCAAAATGTCAGAGGTGGATGTTGGTGGTATGGCAGTGCAGGCTGAACCTTCCCACCAGTATTCCATTACATTTTGTTGCTGTGTAACAGACAGGAGCAGAAGGGCTGCCTAACAAATGGTGTCTGACATGGAAGAGGATATGAAGCAAAGGCGTGTCATTGAATTCCTTCATGTGGAATAAATGGCACCCACTGGCATTCAGTGACACTTGCTGAGTGTTTATAGCAACCAAGCAGTGGATTTGAGCAAAATTAGATAGTGGATGGTGTGTTTCAGCAGTGGTGACAGCAACAGAGGTCACTTCTGCTGGTGTGAGTTTTTACGAATGCAAGCATGCAAGCTCTTATTTATTGCTGGTGAAAATGCATAGCTAATTTTGGTGACTAGGTTGAAAAACAGACTTTTGTAGCTGAGATTTTGCTCTATCAAATAGTGTTATTGTGCTCTTTATAGCCATTGTAGTTTCCACAGAAATAAATAGGAGGCACTACTTTCGGAGCAACCTACATACACTGCATGCTTATGTCTACATTTTCTCTTAGAATTGTTTGGGATGTTTTACACATTCAAAAAGGATTTCTCTTAAATGAAAACTCCATATGAAGCTGAGGACTGTTGTAGAAAGAGGTCGTTAATGCGTATGCCAGAATATCAAGTTAAATAAATTTACAAAATATACCAAAACATCAAGCAGCTGAGGTACAGAGTGCAGCTGCTGTTGCTTAGTTACACTCAGACTCGCTTGAGGCAGTTTTTCTTGCTACTGACTTGGCCACTTTATTTAGAATACCTGTTTTATTGCACAGAGAGGCTCACTGAAGTGTAGCCTTTGGAATGTATAATTTTGGAAAATATTGTTTAGAACAATCAGAATCTCTGGAATATAAAGTCCAGATTCAAGATTACAAATAGCAAAAATTCTTACTGTTTAGAGTAACGTATGTATATATATATGTTTATTTCTGACATCTTAAACAGAGCATTTCTTAATGCTTTATATCCATAGATTTTCTCTCTTTCCATTCTCAGAAATACTTTTTATGGAAAACGATTTTTATTAAAAGTGTTCTTTTTAATAGTTTTCAACCATATCTAAGACCGTTTCTGTCAATTTTTGCTGCTTTTGAACAGAAAAACAAATTCTGAGTGACTGTATAATTTGGATGTTATTGTCAAGAAGTGGTTGGGCAAAGTTTACAGGCTGACTACTGTGGTAAGACTGTGGAAAACTAAGGAGCATTTCATATGCTTGTTGCAGATTTAGTCATCTCCTATACAAGGTTTCTATATTTCTCTGAAACTTCTCATTAGTGTATTGTATATATTATTCATGCATTCCTAATAAGTGGGTGTGAAGGAAAAATATACCTTTTACCACATCCTTTACCATATGCCATCCCTAAGTGAAGCAAAATGTCTTTATTCAAGATTTAGATTTAGTGATTTATTAAATGCATATAAACCTGAAAAAGCACGCGTTCTCAGTTTATTTAATTTGAGAAAATACTGTTTTGACTTTTTATTGGAGGAAGAATAAGACCTGGAGTTAATCTTTTTTTTATGAAAACTACAAAATGGACGAATCTAATTAAAGACATGGTCAAAAATCAAGAATTTCTCTTCCCATTAATTGTGGTTAAGGTATGTAAAAGGACGTGGTTAAGAAGCAGGGAAGAGGTTTCAAATATCTAACAATGCAAATCTTAGTGACTGAGAAAAACAGGCAAAAAAATAAGAGAAATGGAACATTACAGAAGACCTTAAATAGATTAGGGCTGTATTAAAAGACATTTGTTGTGAAAGGAAAAGAGTGAATGTGAATTATATTTGTCCTAGAAGTAAAGAAAAAAAAAGAAGAAAAAAAAAGAAGAAAAAAAAAGAAGAAAAAAAAAGAAGAAAAAAAAAGAAGAAAAAAAAGGAAGCCTACACCATCTAGCATCTCAAGCGAATGCAAATGAACAAAGGTACATAAACAAGAAAGGAAGAATAGAAGGTATCACCTAATCTCTCATCACATCAACTAGAACTGAAGAAAGAAATCACCAATGTTTTGGACCTTGACCATCTCATAGAACCTAGCCAATATAAGACTTTAAACTGGAGACAACATTCATAATTATCAATTCCCATTTTACAGTTTGAAGACTGGAAACTTTATTATGTATCAGATTATATACCGCAGCTGCAATAATCCAATAGCTCACCACTGCCAACAGACATCTTGCCTGACCGGATTCCTGTTTACTGACTCCCTTTCTTGCCTCCAGATACATGTTCTTGACACTTTTCTTGTGCTGGATCCAATGCATTCTGGGCCCTCAGTGGGATGATTCACTGTTCTGACTAGAAAATCAATCTGGCAGTAATCAGTATATTTTATGGCAGACCATGTTACTGATTTCAGTAAAGGACTGCACAAGTGCCAGAGCAAGGAAGGATTAGAACAATGTGCTGGAGGTGCAGAGTTGCCTTGTAAGAAAATTCTTCTATATTCTTAGCTGAGTATGAAGATTAATGTTCAAGTGTTTTATGTCCTTGCTTGTGAGAAATAAAGAATTTCTGCAGAAGATTATACCTGTGATAAGTATTTTAACAGCAGGAATTATAAGAAACAACTGCGTAAAGATATGCAGCGTCTGAGGCATGGACTCAGATGTGAACAATCCAAATCATTTATCGCAGGTTCAGACATCCCTTATATACATTCTCAAGTTTTCTCTTGTAACTTTTCCACCTGCCTTTACATGTCAATGAAACATTCCACCAACACTCCTTAACCTTGCATGCAGACACTTATCCAATCAGTCATGAGTCATTCGTAGCCAGATGTCCTTCCTCCAATCAGAGTCGTTATCACTCAGCCATCACACAGCTTACTTGACTTTGTTTTTCTTCTTCTGGAGGTGTCCTTGGCTCTCAGCATTCCTTTCTCATGCTGTTTATCTTGCTCCACAGCTTCTGCTCTGAATATTCACATATGTCACTTTGACCTGTTCAGGGTGCTTGTTGCAGGGGTCCCTTGGGAGTCGCTCCTTAAGGGTAAAGGGGTCCAGGAAGCTTGGACCCTCCTCAAGATGTAAATCTTAAAAGCACAAGAACAAGCTGTTTCTGAATGCCGTAAGGAGCCGTAGGGGAAGAAGACCAGTATGGTTGAACCGAGAAATATTGTTGAGACTCCAGAAGAAAAAGGGAGTCTATGTCCTCTGGAAGAAGGGGCAGGCTACTTGGGGAGATTACAGGGAAGTTGCTAAGGTATGCAGGGAGGAAGTTAGGCAGGCAAAAGCCCAACTTGAACTCAGATTGGCCACTGCAGTAAAAAAAGAATAAGAAATCCTTTTACAAATATATCAACGGTAAGAGAAGAACCAAGGAGAATTTCCATCCTTTACTTGATGCAGTGGGGAATGTGACCACTGAGGATAAGGAGAAGGCTGAGGTCCTCAACGCCTTCTTTACATCTGCATTTAACAGCCAGATCAGTTATCCTCAGGGCACTTTATGCCCTGATCTGGAAGTCTGGGATGCTACACAGAATACGCTCCTGGTGATTCAGGTGGAAACAACTAGAGAGCTCCTCCTCCATCTGGGCTGTCACAAGTCCATGGGACCAGATAGGCTCCACCTTCGGGTGCTGAGGGAGCTGGCAGAGGTGGTTGCCGAGCTGCTTTCTGCCATCTACCAGCGCTCCTGGTTATCTGGAGAGGTCCCAGAGGATTGGAAGCTTGCTGATGTGACTCCCATCTACAAGAAGGGCCACAAGGAGGATCTGGGGAACTACAGGCCTGTCAGCCTGACCTCGGTACCAGGGAAAGTTATGGAGCAAATCATCTTGGGTGAGATCACACGGCACGTGCGTGGCATCCCGGGGATCAGGCCCAGCCAGCACAGGTTCATGAACGGCAGGTCATGCTTGACCAACATCATCTACTTCTATGACTGGATGACCAGACTGGTAGATGAGGGAAAGGCTGTTGATGTAGTGTACCTAGACTTCATCAAAGCTTTTGACACAGTCTCTCACAGTACTCTCCTGGGGAAACTGGCTGCCTGTGGCCTGGACAGGTATACCCTTCTTTGGGTAAGGAACTGGCTAGAGGGCTGTGCCCAATGGGTAGTGGCTAATGGAGTTAAGTCCAGCTGGCAACCCATTTCAAGTGGTGTCCCCCAGGGGTTGGTACTGGGGCCCATCTTGTTTAATATCTTTATTGATGACCTAGATGAAGGGATTGAGTGTACCCTCAGTAAGTTTGCAGATGGCACCAAGCGGGGAGGTAGTGCCGATCTGCCTGATGGTAGGGAGGCCCTTCAGAGGGATCTAGATATGCTGGATCGCTGGGCTGAGGTGAATGGGATGAGGTTCAACAAGGCCAAGTGCTGGGTCCTGCACTTTGGCCACAATAACCCCATGCAGCGCTATAGGCTTGGGGCTGAGTGGCTGGGTGACTGCGAAGAGAAAAGGACCTGGGCATGTTAGGTGATGCTCAGCTGAACATGAGCCAACAGTGTGCCCAGGTGGCCAAGAGGGTCAATGCCATTCTGGCCTGCATTAGAAATAGCGTGTCCAGCAGGAGCAGGGAGGTAATCATCCCCCTGTACTCAGCACTGATGAGGCCGCACCTTGAGCACTGTGTTCAGTTTTGGGCCCCTCACTACAAGACAGAGATTGAGGCCCTGGAATGTGTCCAGAGAAGGGCAGCTGAACTGGTGAGGGGTCTGGAGTACAAGTCTTATGAGGAGTGGCTGAGGGAGCTGGGATTATTTAGTCTGGAGAAGAGGAGGCTCAGGGGAAACCTCATTGTATTCTACAACTTCCTGACAGGAGATTGGGATGAGGAGGGGGTTGACCTCTTCTCCCAGGCAACAAGCAGGACCTGAGGAAATGGCCACAAGTTGTGCCAGAGGAGATTTAGATTAGACATAAGGAAAAACTTTTTCCCTCAGAGAGTGGTCATGCACTGGAATGGCCTGCCCAGAGAGACGGTGGAGTCTCCGTCCCTGGCAGTGTTCAAGAGGCATCTGGATGAGGAGCTATGAGATATGGTTTAGTAGCTTGTGGTAGCAGTGGTAATGGGAGGACGGTTGGTCTAGATGATCTTGTAGGTCCTTTCCAACCTTGTGATTCTATGATTCTATGATTCTTTCTTGTATTTCCACAAAGATATATGGTTTTTAATAGGTCTCATAAAAGAGAAGGCAATACAAACTCTGATGACCTGCTTCCTCTGAAGAAATCAGTGCCATAAATCAACTTTGAGGGGGAAAAAAAAAAAGATTGTCCAAACAAAATTCCACTGTATCGGCTACAGTTACCTTGATTTGAACATGAAAAATTGTACATCCGATCTGTTTATGTCTGCCATTTGAACATGTAGTGTGAGTACGTGTGGAACACAAAGGGAAAGGAGACATTAATCTTGAAAAAAATTCAGTTCATGGGACACAAGGCTTTCCCATGAGTAATTCAGTGTAGTCCTTAGCTAAAAGAAACATTGCCAGAGTTGCTCTGCATATGGTGTAAAAGGGATATTCAAGGAAGAAGTCCGACACTACTTTAATCTTTACAGGAAATAAGAGAAAAGAGATTCTTTTTTTTGAATATATTATTATACACTTCTTATAAATAAGGAAAAGTATTTTATAAAATATTGTTTAATTATATTATATTATATTATATTATATTATATTATATTATATTATATTATTATTTATTGAATATTATTCTGGTATTATTATAT
Organism: Pavo muticus; assembly: GCA_016647715.1. NCBI lineage: Eukaryota > Metazoa > Chordata > Aves > Galliformes > Phasianidae > Pavo > Pavo muticus. The sequence goes on along the minus strand of JACDJE010000552.1, from coordinate 187,273 downwards.
TACTTATAAAATATTATTCTGGGGAACCCCACTGGCAGTTGGTCACTAGCCTGATGTAACTCCATTTACTATAACCCCCTGAGCCCAGCCCATCAACCAATTGTTCAAGCACTGCATTACTTATGAAATAGCCAAATGCCAAAATCTTTGCTGAAATCTTAAAAATTACATCAGTGAGATTCTCTTGTTCTACTAGATGGTTATCTTTGTCATAACAGAAAATTGAGTTTGTTAAATAAGACTTTCACCCCCTGAACTCATGTTGGCTGTGACCAATAACTGCATTGTCTTTCAAGTGTTTTTCAATAACTCCTAGAATAATCTCTTTGATTTTTCCAGAACCTGAATTTAGATTGCTGACCTGTAATTACTTCTTTCTCTCCCTTCTTGAAAACTCGAACATTGTTTGCCAGCTTCCAGGTGACTGGGACCTTACTAATTCATTACCTGAGCAGCCTGAATTCTACTCTCCACACATTCAGTTGGTGGCAGCTTTCCCTCTCTCACCACAGATTTTAAACTTGACTATTTCATAGTCACTATGGCCAATATGACTATCAGTTCCCGCTTCACCCATGAGAACCTCTCTGTTTACAAGCAACAAATCGAGGATTGCATTTTTCCTTGTTGGCTCCCTTATTTCCTTTATCAAGAAGCTATAATCAAACTGACTTAGGAATTTCCTGGACCTGTTTGTATCAAATGTGAGATATTCCCAGTTAACAAATGGGAAGTTGAATTCTTCCATAAGGACAAGGATGGCTAATCTAGAGGTGTCTTAAATAATTTCTTAAGTAATAATTCATTGATGTCAGCATCTCAGCTGAGTGGGCCATAGTGGAGCCCCCCAGTGACATTCGCTTTATTTGCTTGTCTTAGACAGAGGATCTCAACCTTTTCATCGCCTGCTGTGAGGTCCATACAGCCCAGCCGTACCCTCATACACAGTGGCATCCCCCCAAATTGTCTGCTCTGCCTGTCCCTTCTGTAGCACCCAGAACTATTCATCATGGCTCTTCCCACCAGGTTTCACTTATGTCAGTGTTGTTGTAAGTCTGAAACTGAGGTAAGACTTATAGCTCCTCCTGATTGTTCTTCGTGCTACATGCATTGCTGTAGAAACATTTCAGATGTTCTTCATTATAACCAACACTTTGTGGAATAGACTGAAGGATCTGACTAGAATGCAATCCAATATTATATCACTGATGGACAAAACTTTGAATTAGGAAGAGTGCTTTCCATCTTACTGGTATTCAAATTGTCAGATATGTTTATTAAAAGAAAGCTATAAATATTACCATCTTCTGTCTGCCATCGGGGTGCTGGAAAATTTGGAAGCTCTTTGTTTCCATCCCTGGAAAAAGAAAATAAATTTGTAAAGAACAGTTATAAATTCCACACACAAACTAAACCTTTTTGATGCATCCTGTATAACTCTGTACTTGATTGTACGTAATGTCACCAAATTCTTGTCAATATCCAACATGAAAGACATGAATGACTGTCCTTCCTGTTTTCTAATGTGATGCTGCTCTGGCTCAGTTGTAAATACCATTGGCATCCCACCCTGCTGATAGCTCTCAAAGTTCTTTTCTTTTTTCTTTTTTTTCTTCTTTTTTCATTGTATTTCAGTAGCATTATATCGCATATGATTTGTTCCTTCTGAAATTTCTGTGTTGTTCTAATGCTTTCTAAATGATAGCTGTTTTAAATGTTTTATCAAGCTATGCTCTAAAAACTCCACTCAGATCAAATATTTGTTGTTATATCTGTTGTTCCCCGTGGAAGGCATACTTTTATCATTTCTGTTGAACAATCCATAATTTCCATCACTCTCAGCCAATATCATTTAGAAATAATGTCTCATACAGTATTCTGCCCACCTATTATAAATTAGGAAAGCATGTTTGTGAGGCTTAGTTATTTGAAAGTAGCCCAGCAGGATTACTCTGAGAACAATTATGTATTTTCACCCTCAGTTTTTGTTAATTAGTACGCCATAAAACTGTTCTTCCTCACCATAAACTCTTTGAAGTTCAAATCGGTAAGATAAATTTAATTCATCTCATTGTTCTTTCAAGTTTTAATCAGATAAAATTCTACTTATTTTTCTTACCACAGTACATCTTTATTTCTAACACATTGATGTGGTCATTTCCATGTCAGAATGATTTGTTTGATGTTTTTACAAAGATTCTGCTTCTGTTAGTAGTTAATTAATTATATTAAAAGATTTATTAAAAAATATATACATATAATTATTCTGCAGAAAAAAATACAATGTGAAACATCCTGACAGTAATACCTAAAAGCCTCTCACATAGCACTCCACATAAGTTTGAAGTTTTTCCTTCTTATTGTATAAATATATTATCTGAAATCTCTGGTTTAAACTCAGCATTTTAGAAAGCTTCAAGGTTATCAGATCTTGGCACTCTGATATATCAGCCCACATTCTGTAGCAGCAAGTTTTCTATGTCTGTGAGGGCTTTAGTTGAATTTCCACTGAACTTAATCATGCAGAAAATCTGGATGGTTTTTTTGGATTTAAAATGATAAATTACAAAGAGTGATAAGACATCAGCATATTCTTTATTTGATTTTTTCTTCAACTCATATTTTTCTTTATAGAGAGCAATAGATTTTTGAAAAGATGAAATAATTTAATGGCTAGTGTTTTCAGAAAAGGTGCTGAATTTTTGGTGTGTGGGGCAAAATGAAGTGTATAAAGTTGCTTTGTCCAGTAAAGTAGTGGAAATAGTGTTAATTAACACAACAGCTACATGACTGATAATGCCATGTGTTAATACAAAAAGCAAAGATGGAGGAAATATTTCCAATACCATCAATAGTTACCAAGGAGGTTCAATTACTCTACAGTTATGTATCAGTAGAATTTTCCAATATAGGTTCTATCACTGTAAATCCTTCTGTAAATCTCTCAAAAGCCCTCCTCTATCTTTCATTCATATACTTCACTTGCCCATGTTTTCAAAACACAGGCATTCTCTGAAACAATTTTTAACAATTAATTTAGGAAATTAACTATTCTTTCTCTGGGGCAGAATTTAGGATTGTTGAACATTTATAATTCATAAAATCACTTTAACAGAATATGCTAAGGTGCTCAGAGGGCTGAAGCAACTCTCCTAAGAAGACAGGCTGTAGGAGCTGGGTTTTTTCTACCTGGAGAAGAGAAGGCTCCAGAGAGACCTCGTTGCAGCCTTTCAATGCTTAAAAAGGAGACCAGCTTTCTTACATAGCCTGATAGAGAAAGGACAGGGCAGAATGACTTAAAGAGAGGAGAATTAGATTATATATTAGGAGGAGATATTTTACTAGGAGGATGGTGAGGCATTGGAACAGGCTACCCAGAGAAGCTGTGGTGCTCAAGGTCAGGCTGGATGGAGCCTCAGGTAGCCTGATCCAGTGTGTGGCAATCCTGCCCAGGACAGGGCACTCAAGCAGAGTTACTGTGTTCATTGTATCTGTTGAAGTTTCCATGAGAATAAAAAGGAGGCATTACTTTCAGAGAGACCTATGTATATGTGGCCCAAGACAATTTGTCTTTACTCAGTGCAGCCCAGACCAGCCAAAAGGTTGGACACCTATGGATTGTCTGTTTGCTTTCTTCATCCGGTCTCAGTTCTTCAGTTAGAATTTTCATCAGCTAGTTGAAGTGAGGATAAGCAATTTTCTTAGGGAAAAGTAGAGTACATGTATGTTGGGAGAAGAGCAGGAAAGACAAAGAAGACTCCCAGGCTGTTTGTTTGCTTGTTTTTTCCTAAGATTTAATTTTAACGCCTTTACACAACTTTATTTTTCTTTCCCAGCTTTCCCACCTCCTTTTCCTCATTTACCCACCACTGAAGCAGAACACAAGAAGACATTACATTTCATGAAACATATGCTATGAATAGCACACGTGCCCTTTTGGCTGTAACATCTCTGTGTTTCCAGGACTCTTACATCTGTCATAGGCTGAATCATCATCCTTTGGCTGCACTTGCTGTGCAGGCACCTTGTAAATTATGTCAATAAAACTTTGCAATGGGATTCTCATAGGCCTCCCAAAAATTGGGCCTCACTTTGGCTGAGCTGGCAAGAAATATATACATTTCCTAGCTGTCAGATAGATTTTGCCAAGGTCCACAAACAGCAGCTTAGGAATGGAAGTGTAAGACGGCCTTTGCACCCTTCTGATCTCAATCCTCCTGGCTCCAGATTGTTTCCTTATGTGACCTTGAGATTGTTACCAGTTGAGCCAGCTGGCAGGATTCTCAAAGATATTTATTCACTTCAATTTTGATCTGCAATAAACCTCTTGCCAAATAGGCCTTTACCCAAAGCCATGGACATTCTTTGAAAAGTACTTGAAAACTGAGCTTACCAGCAAGACAAGATGAAAAGTGATAGGATAGGCTTCTGTCAGAAGTTTCCATTAGAAGCTATATTCCTTTAACATGCCTGTAAGCATACCTAAGGACACAGTAACAGCTCGCTGCCTCCATGCAGTTGCCTTATCATAATGGCATAAAGACAACAAACTGTATTTTGTTCTGGACATTTTGAATAGTACTTTAAATTCTTATGATACAAATGGGAATCTGGAAGAAGATGGTTGCCATTTGAGCTGGTCTTTTATCTGGTTTCTGACACTCACATTCATACATTTCTGTATTTACCTTGAATGACTGCCATGCACATAGCTACTGGTACCAGTGATCTTCTGGCCAAAGGGATCAATGAAGCTAAGGCAGGTGGTGGAACAGAGAATGTGAGTTATATGTTGATTTACTGTAAGTTACCTAGCAATTTGTATCGTAGAATCATAGGACTGATGTAGTATAACATTGGCACTATTGGAAGTTTAATTAGCTGATATATATGGAGTAGTTTTCTCCTATAATCTTTTAATGTAAACAGAAACAACAAAAAGTAGTATCAGGTGTTACTCTCATAGTCGCATAGTATCTTACATATGGCCCACACATAAATGGAGAAACTGGAAGCAGTTTCCTATCTGTAGATCAGAGCAAACACCTCCTCCATGTTCTGAATTCCTACTGAAGGGCATTCACTGATTTCAGCCCCTTCTCCATACTCTGGGGTGATGACAGAAGTAGCTTAATCTTTAATAATGACCTTTTTTTTTTTTTTTTCATTACCCTCACATTATTCATTAGAGAATTTTGTGCATCTCATTTGTCTGTTTTCTGCAGTTACATACTTTGGTTTTAATAGGAGATACTGTATCTCCCATATCTAAGTTTATCTGTGTTTAAACTGCTAGTGCTTTGATACAAGAATGTGTGACCTTTTTGTGGAATACAATAAAGCCTTTTTTTCAGTATGGCACTTTCTTGAACTCTGCGTGGAAATAGAAAGTTCAACTTTATTTAGATCTTAGTGGTTTCAAAAACTTAGAAATGAATATCCAGATGGTATAAAGGTATATTATACATTAAATCTTCAATGCTGAAACTTAATGGTCCATAAGATTTTCTTCAAACATCAGATTCCTTCAACCACCTCACATGCTTTTTGAATAGGAATCATGCCACGTCTCTAACTCTCTCATGAGGCCTGTCACATATTCACATTTAATTATTTTCATGGTGGTTGGCTTTGGCTGTGGGATGCCCTAAACAGTGGGAAGTCAGTAAGAAGCAGCAGCTGTGCACATTTCTGCTGTATGGCCTGTTCCAGTGATGTGCTGTTGACTGCCTGTTGCTTGGCAATGATAATATAAATGCTCCCAGTGCAGCTGGAATTTCTAGTGCATCTTCTACCCTATGAAAATAAATCTTTAAACAAACGTTGCTGTTTTTTGATGAGATTGCAACCCCAGCTGATAAAGATAATATAATTCTAGTAACGAACTTCAGCTTCTCCAAGTTATTTTATTTGGAAAGCTGGGTTAAAAAGCAAAATACTGATTTAATTTAAAAAAATGAAAAACAAAGCTGGTTTGAAGGCTGAAACAATGACAGCCTTCAAACTATGACGCTTTACTGGTCTAACAAAATTGTAAAGATCTTATAAAGAAGATAGTCTGGTACTCATCTCACATTTTGAGTCAGTGAAGTAATGAATTTTACTAAAATTTTTATTTCAATATTAAATCAAAGTGACACAAATCTTGTATATTCTACTTTGATATTTTCTATTTAAGAACATATGCTATGTCTACTACATACAGAACTTCACATGTTTTGAGAATTATTTGTCATTTTTCTAAGTTTCAAAGGAGATACAAGTTTTTCATCTAACAAAAACAAATAAATAAAAACAACAGTTTTCCCCGACTACCAGCCCTATTTCCTAGACAGCTGCTCTTCATAAAGTGCTGAAAACTGAATGCTAACTGTTCATTGACATCACCGTTGAAGTCATAACATCAAAAGACCTGACTTATGTTTGCCACATTTTGCCACATTTTGAGTCATATATGTAACAGGCAAATCACCTATTCGGTAGGGGATGTAGAATCAGAGTAGAAAGAAAGTGTTTCAGCATGTCACTTAGACCTTCCTCCTACTCTCCTGGTCAGGATCAGCTTATGCCATTTTTAACAGATGTCTGTATATCCAACCTACACGTAAAAACTCAGTAATTGTCATAAGCAATCAATTACACTGTTTGTATTTGTACAATTGCTGTACAAATACAGCAATTTATTTTTTGCTTAAATTGTCTTCCTTGCTGCAATTGTATGACCATTACTTGTTTTATGTTGCCTAGATACACAGAAAAGACACTTCCTGTGTTTTCTGCAACAGATAACTGCAGGATTGGAGGCAGCTAGCATTTCTGTTTTCTTTCTGGATGTGTTTCTTGTTATTAATTATACATCTGTAATATTTTATTGCATTGTGATTAGTTATTAGAGATATTCAAAGATATAAATGAAACTGAAATTATTGTTATTACCGACTTAGGAACAGTCTAGTGATTATTATAATTACATATCCTCTGGCTCAGGCAGCTGACATGTACGTACAATGCAAATTTCTGCAAATTGTACAAATTTCTGTGACCCCAAATCATATTACAGTTACATAATAATTATCATAATAGAAATGTGAAAAATTGATACTTAATATATTACGAGATAATGTTATTCTACATTACAATAAAAATGTTATCAAGTGTCACTCAGCTTCATTCCCCATGACTGTTTTACTATCATTATTTGAGATATTTTTGTAAATCTCTTAAAAAGCTGAAAGCTTTCATATTTTTTCTCATCATTCTTAGATCAAATAAGTTCTGAACTCTGAAACAGAAACCAAGCAGTAAAAAAAAAGCAGATGATGAATAATCAATTAGGAGAGGAAACTGAAGACTATGATTTGTACGAAATGTGAACTAAAAAGCTGGAACGTAAATCTTGGAAGTGTAAGGCATCTTGTAAGATTCAGCTACTCCTTGTTACTTGCACTCATCTCCAAAGTTGGCTGGGATTCCCCTGATCTCATTCCCCTGAGCAACCTTGACCTTAGAGACCATAGTCACTCTCAAACTCTAAGCTGTCCGTTAGACCCACAAAGACACCTGTTGGTACCAGGCCACTTCACCTGCCTGTTGGATTGTCTGGCTTGATCTTCCCTAGTAATGTCACAGTCACTTGCACCACCACATTTGCTGACGCCAAAAACTCCATACACACATGTTCTTGTAGTAAAAAGTCTCTTGCTGGAAAATAAGAGGACAGCTGGAAAATAAGAGGACAGAACAGACTGTGATTATCAGATGCAGAACACTACCAGATGAGCCTACCCTCTAGCCAATGCTGGGTAAAGAGCTAGCTTGAGGGCCAGGCCCAGAGAATGGTGGTGAATGGAATTAAACTCAGCTGGTATCCAGTCATGAGTGATGTTTGCCAAATGTCGATACTGCAGTTTGTCCTGTTTAATATCTTTATTGATGACCTGGATTTGGGACTGAGTGCACCTTCAGTAAGTTTGCAGATGGCACCAAGCTTGGAGGAAGTGTCAATCTTCCTGGGGTGTCATAGTTTTATGATTTTTGGTTATCAGTATTCCACACTATAACATCATGTAGTGCACTGGGAGTTAAAGTGTTAATGCTCCAGTTCCGGGTACCTGTCCCAGAAGAAAAGAAGAACTACATTCCCCAGAAGACTGTTTGCTGTTGTTCTTGTCATTTCTGCTCAGGGGGAAAAGATATAAGGCCTTGGTAGATCATCTGACCTTCCTCTTTTCTTCCTTCGGCTCTCCTCGCTGCTGCTTATCCCGACCGTACGCATCGCTTCAGAATTAGTGTAAGGCCTTCAGCTTTTGGACAATCTTTCTCTCATTATATTTGATTTATTAGCTTCAATTCTAATTATATTGTATTATAGTGTGCTATCTTGCATTCCGACACCATATTTAGTAAACAAGTTTGTTTCTTTTCAGATTGTTGCTGCTGTTTTTAATTATTTGGGATCCCCTGTTTCCCTTTTCCGGAGGCACAGATTTCACGAAATCCCTCCACCCCGCTAGTCACGGGGTGACAAGAAAGACATCAAGGCTCTGGAACATGTCCAGAGAAGGGCAATGAAGCTGATGAGTGATCTGGAGCACAGGTCTTATGAGGAGTGGATGAGGGAACTGGGACTTTTTAGTCTGTAGATGAGGAGGCTAAGGAGAGACCTTATTGCTCTCTACAACTCCCTGAAAGTTGGTGGAGGCAAGGTGGAGGTCAGCCTCTTCTCCCATGTAATTAGCTACAGGACCAGAGGGAATGACCTCAAGTTGCACCATAGAAGGTTCAGGCTGGATATTAGGAAAAATTCCTTCTCTGAAAGAATGGTCAGGAGCTGAAAGAGGCTGCCCAGGGAGGTGGTGGAGTCACTGTCCCTGGAGGTGTTCAAGAAACATTTCAGTGTGGTACTAAGGGACATGATTTAGTGGAATTAGATTGCTAGTAGGTGGATGGCTGGTCTAGATGATCTTGGAGGTTTTTTCTTACCTTGATGTTTCTGTGATTCTGTAATTCAGTGCTTCCACATGAATGGACTTTTTTCTATTTGCAACACTTGCTCTTCCACAATTCACCTAAAGTCCTTCCTTTTCTTTTTGGTTCCTCCCATAAATAGCTGTAGCAAATCCTGCAACATCTCAAACTATTTCCTTCCTCCCATGTCTCCCACATGCCTGGGTAAGAGCCTTACTACTTAAGAAAGAGGATTCAGGGAACAGTTCTCAATGATCCATGATAATGGTTTCACATTTGAACATGGAGGATGAGGCCTTCTTGAGACAGCCCTGATAGGGTCCTGTACAAGGTGTCTGCTCAGGAGTCTATAATTTGGGTTCCCCTTCTAACATTGTCTCCCTGTTCTCATCTGGACTTGTGGAGTCTTTGATTTTCTGCTGGCTCTTAGGATGAGCCGGGGAGCAGCTGGCACAGATCATTGATACAGTTTCTCCAACAGTATTCTTGAATATACAGAATGCCAGTACAGACATATATAACATCAGAGAGGATTTTAGTTTATTAGATAAATGTACAGTAATAAGCAAATGACAATGTACTTGTCAGGCTTGAAATAGAGTCTAACATTCTTGAGAATACTAGATCAAATGAAGGAAAAGATATATACATTTTTTAGTTTAAAGTTCGTTTGCAAATTTCTATCACAAATGTAGTAATCTCCAGTTACCAACATTTTGGTTTCCAATAGAAATATAGCAGCTGTCAATAAATGTGAAAAGTTCAGAAGAAAAGAAAAAGAATGAAAAGGACTAGAAGGCATTCCGAAGCAGGGGGAAAATAAATAAATAAATAAATAAATAAATATATGAGCAGACAGACTTGCAAAAAGATTTGGAAAATTAATTATGTATTAAAAAAAAAAAAAACTAGTCTTCCAATACACATTTTTCAATAGAGAATGCATTGTATGATTCCTAATAAGCTTTTAGCAATCCCAGTGCCAGCTGAATCCTTTCCTGTTTAATACTAAGTTATGGCAAAGCAATTTGCTTTGTGGAATAAAAAGGAATCAGAAGAGCCCAGACAGAGAAATCCAATTTCATCTTCAGACAGCCACAGTGCTATATGCCTTGCATTTTAATGACTGACAGATTCTATTTCTCCTTTTCTGGCATTACAGAAGAAACTGTCTTTCTTGTCTAGTGAAGAGGCAGTTAAAAAGACCAGAGGATTTTTTCGCTTTTTTTGCTTATTCATTATTTGTACCATGCTTGCAACAGATGTAAATATATTTACTAATATCTGGCTTCCTTTTACTGTTAATTTATCTGAAGTAGCATTGTCATGTTTATGAACTGTAGGCTCATAGAAATTCTTTCTGTTGTTTGATCAGCCTTTTCTAAAAATTCACAGTTTGTCCATCAAGTGTGAACTGATTACTGATCCCTTACTTTGAGACCAAAGTTGTACCTAATTCTCTGAAACACTCATGAGCTTCTCTATCGATCTACAACATTTTTAGAAGGTATATATTTTTTTCATCTTTCCTCTCTTGGGCAAATTCAGGCTTTTTTTAAAGACTGATCTAAGTTTGTCATCAGAATAATTACTCCAATTTTGTACTTTAGTTCCAATGAAAGACCAAAATTTGATTCATTTGTTATAGATTAGGATTAGGAGTTAGTCTTTACTTTTGATTTATATAGAATACAGTCTCTTATCTTTTATTATAAATAAAACAGAATTTCATTATTTTATTGAAAGTATTTGAGGAACATTTTATTACTTATAAGGGTGCCATGAAACTTTACCAGTATTAAAGGTACTTCTTTGCTATACATTTTAAATATTTGCATACAGATTTTTTATGTGTTCAGATAAGAAATAATGGAACTCAAAATTCCAATTGCAGAAGAAAACAAAAAAAAATACTAAAAATCAAGATTCCATCTTTTAACAAGAAAAAATGCAGAAGTGTTCTCAAAGTGAATTACATAAAAATTGTCTTAATGAAACAGAACCTGAAAATCTAAGTTCTTAGGTTTTGACCTACTCTTTTAAAGAGTGGGCCTCTAGATTTCTAGATCTCTTTGAACTGTGTGAGAGATGTTGTCTAGAAACATGGAACACCAACTTCCAGATCACCAGTAAATCACCCAGTAAATCACCCAGCACATTTGGAAAGTCCTGGGTTTTTGTGGCAATAAGCCTGGACCCCCAGTTTCTCAACCCCAGCTCCTGCATGACTTTGACCGTGGATGCTCAGAGGGTTGAGAGGTAATGTATCCAGAAATAAGGTAATGGGAAATTGTTGAATTTCCAGGAACTGTGTTTCACTAAAGACAATTCCTTTGAAAATCAGTTTTGCATGAAAAAAAGAAACTTGGATTTTGAAGGTAAATGATGTGTTTTAAAATAAATAATTATTTGCTTCAGCTGCAGATAAAGTTCTTTCAGTCAGTTTTCTTTTTCAAACTACTCATGAATAATACATCAATTATTTATTGACTACACAGATTGTCTTTCAACTTACATACTCACTAGTTTTCTTTTCCAGATAAAATGAATAAAACTTATATAATATTTAAACAGAACAGTTGGTATACATAAGTCTTACATCTTTTCCTAACCTAAAAGTATTGATAGCTAGATTACCAGCAGTTCATTAATCTATCAGTAAACAAACAAACAAACAAACAAATATGCAAACAAACACTTATCTGCAAGGAAATTGCATGGAACTACAGACCTTTCAAATGTCTAATTAAATATCAACATGGTCAGAAAGTTGTACTTGCTCTGCTTCCTCATATGCATTTCATTTAATTTCAGAGTATGGGAAAATATTTTTAGTGGCAACATCTGCTTTGGCATAGTCTTCAACAAGTCTTGAGTTTATGTTATTTCTTGTTTTTTATTTACCGTTGGGATCATCATATGAAAAAATGCTTAATTTTATCAGCGTTTGTTTATTGCTGAAGTCTAGTTCCAGTGGAAAATCAGGATTTTGTTGTTTTAGTGTTCCGAGACTGAAACTTGAGTTTTAGTTGTAGAATCTTGCAAAAGTAGAGGCAAAAAAAGTAAACTCTGAAGTTAGTGCAAGTTTTTCTAGCACATCTTAGATTCTGAAAGCAAAGTTCATCAATAAGTCAGGTTTACCATGACTTTCTACACATTTTAGCACCACTTTTTTCCAGTAATTCTAAGAATTGGCAGTGATCAGCAAAATATTTTCTGTTAAGAGATAATTGGTCAATTATACATACATCAACTTCAGTCCTTATAGCCAGTGCAGGTATTATGCACTGAACATCTTTCAAAAGTTAAGATTTTGAAATGGACATAATGTCATATGGAGGTAAGAATTATTGCTAGAATAATAACATGGAGGTAAGAATTACTGTTAGAATTTATAAACTGCTCGTACTGCCAGTAATTTGTAAACTGTTAAATTATCTAGCATAAAGAAATATGTATATAATGCTACTATAATATCATTAAAGTTGCTATATAAAACATCTGTGATACTAAATCCTTAATCTGTTTAAGATATGACTCCCTGAAAATGCTGAAATGATGGACTTAAAACAGTTGAGAGGCTTATCTATTTCATCTACTGTGTTTTCTAAATTTCAAACCTGTGTTCTTTGTTGAGTCTGAGATCACTGAAATGGCATGATGTGTCCAGTTTACTTTGTTGCATCATCTATTTTTAACAACCTGCTTACAGCCTTCTAAAACATTTTAACATATTTGCACTTCAAAAAGTGATGTTTTCTGATGAGTGTGATGAATGTACAGCAGAGTTTGAAAACCAAACCAAATCTACCAAACACTTAGCAAGTAGAAAAAAAAGAATTCCAAAGCCACAAAATAAAACAAGCAAACAACGACAACAAAAACCTGTTCTGATCTCATCCACAAATTGTTGTGAATCTGTTAAAAGTTCTCAAATGTCGAAGAAGTGACCTTCTTTACACAGCTTTTGGCCGTAAGCTCTGGAAGATAGATTTTTCTAAGCAAAAAGAGTATAGGAAGTACCTCTGGTTATCTTGGATGTCATGAATTTCATGCTACAGCTATCAGTTGTCTTAATTACAGTCCCATATGCTCTTTTTTTGTAAAAGCAGATTCTCTTTTTTATCTCTCTGTTATCAGTTCTCTTATTGCATTCACCAGCATCTTCCACTCTTCCATAGCATATTAAGTTACATTGATAATATATTTATCATGTTGGTTGCTCTCTCACAAGATAGAGGATGAGCAGCATGGCTTTTGTCAAAATGTGTTTTATACACACCTATGTATCTATACCTGTGTTCCACAGAAACAGCATATTTATATATAAATACATGTTGCTGTATTTTATCCTTTAATAGCGGTGGATAAATCTGCCTTCCTCTTGATTTAGGAGTCAGGAGGTTCTCCATGTGCATGTGCATGTTGGTTGGGTGTGACAGTAGTAAAAACAGAGGGGATAGTGAGGGAATTGAATGTATTTTAATACTTAATTAAACCAGGAACATCTGTTTGCCACAGACCACGATCCACTTCACAGAATTTCATTTTCCATGGAAATCAAATAATCTATTGCAGTTTTCTCTTCCAAACATTTTTAGAAGATGTTTTAAGTTGACACAGAGAACATAAAGACCAAGTGACTATGATTTGATATTCCATGTGTAAGGCACACTGATTGAGTCCTAATAATTTTATTATATCCTTGACTACTGGAGCAAGATATTAATATGTTCTCTTCGGTCTCATAAATTTCAGTTGGGTTTCCCTCCATAGCATTACCAAGATCTAGAACTGCTTCTGTGTTGTAGAATTCACCAGATAATTTAATCTTCTCTGTACTCTATTAAAGTGATATTATGACAACTTTTGGAAAGTATAATGAAATAGTGCAAACAGATATTTTTCCATCTTATGCTTGGGGTACAATGATTTCTATATAATATGTTTTCTGTTTTCACTGCATATATATCCCAAGTTGAATCTTTGTCGATGGTTTACGGGCTGGTTCGGCCCGGTTCCGTGACTAGAGGGGTGGAGGAATTTCGCAAAATCCGCACCTACGGAAAAGGGAAACAGGGGACCTCAAAATAATTAAAAACTGTCAACATCTGAGGAGAAACAAACTAATTTACTAAATATGATATCGGAATGCAAGATAACACTATAATACAATATAATTAGAATTGAAGCTAATAATCAAATATAATGAGAGAGAGAGATTGTCCAAAAGCAGGGTAGGCCTCACCATAACGCTGAGGTGAGATGCGCAGTCCGGTCGAGCAGCAGAGTCTGACAAAGAAGAGCCTGTCAGATGACCTACCAAGGCCTTATATCTGTTCCCCCTGAGCAGAATGATAACAGCACAGCGAACGGTCTTCTGGGGAATGTAGTTCTTCTTTTCTTCGGGGATAAGTACCCAGAACACTTTAACTCCCAGTGCACTACATGATGTTATGATGTGGAATACTGATAACCAAAAATCATAAAACCATTACAATCTTACTTCTTACACGGTGCCTCATCTTTTCAAATATTTCAAATATTTTAAGAAGTAATGATGAATAATGCATTACTTTAAAATGGTTATTTTAAATCCTAAAAATGGAGTGTCTAAGTATTTACTTACGATCATCCTTGTGTGTAGAGCTCCTTAGTCAAAATGCTGCATTTGCAGATTGTTGAATTTCATAGGAGAACGCATAGCCTGAACAAATATGTCAACTTTAGACATGTTTACCTACAGTCTGCATATAGTTCATTCATGTTAGTAGCTCCATATATAAAGCATAATGAATTGTCTTGAAGAGTCACGATCTTCTCCATGGTTTCACATTTTATTTTGGAGTAGATTAGAATGAGAGCTAGTGTGGGTATCAGTGCATTGGATTATATTTTAATTGCACATCCCCGTTCACTACCTGGCACTGTGAAAGCTGCTACTCTAACTGCAATGACATATTCCAAAGATACAAATGGAAATCAAAGATTGAGTTAATTATGATCTCTTACCTTTACTCCATCTAGGATGGAATTAAGAAGTGTTCAAGGAACATCCAAAAGGAAAATAAATAAATAAATAAATAAAATACACCTTAACTGTTAGAGTTGGAATTACAAAATATATAGCTGGGGATTATGATAACTCGTATTCTCGGTACTCAGCAGAGTAAGATTTTTAACATAGATGTGCTAATATACACACATGTTCTGATATGAACAAGAAGCTTGCACACTTTCAGTGCTTGGGTGCATGCAATTCTTTTCAAAACATGTAATTTTAATTTTTTGAAAGGAAGCTTAGAGATTTTAGAAGGTAGTTTTGCTTATTGTATCAAATAATATCACTGTAAGATTGTGACCATTTCTTTTACAGAAAGAAAAATCAGCAAAGAAACAAACAAAAAAAAAAAAAAAAAGAGAGAGAGAAAAAGCTGTATTTTATGTGTTATTTTAGCACTAGGTCACTTTCAAAATATATTTTCACATAATAATATGTTCTCCAGCTTCACCTGTGGTAGCTGAAGAATTCTAATGAATTATTATTATCCCTTTCCTTACATTTCTTGGAGGTTGCAGGGGTTATGTTTCCTGTGATGCACAAGAAAACAACTTCAAGACATAGGTGATGGTTTTGTTCAGACATAATAGTCAATTTGGAACATATTTTCATTAAAAGTTTCTGCCTGCTAGCCATATAAATGAAAAGTATGTATAGTACACACCCTCAAGGTATTCATAATAAGTTTTTGCAAATTCAAGATGAAAAAATTACCTATTGAATTCAAAATTCTATTTCCATTGACTTTGCATCTGCAGAACATTCATTCATGAATTATAGAAATTTTACAGCCACTTAAAGAAAAATACAGTGTCACGGAGTTAATTAGACAAATCTATGCCGTGTCAGGGGGGCAGTAGGCCTGTGGCCCCTCCCCCCCCAGCCCCCAAAAATGGGAAGGGAGAGGGAAAAGGAGTAAGGAGATGGGAGCTGGGTTTTTTTTCAAGGAAAGGAAAAAAAAAGTACAGCGGCAAGGATCTAAGGAGAAAAACTTATTTTACTAACTATGATATAATACAATCTAATTGAAATTGAGACTAATCAAATAAAATAGGAGAGAGAGAGAGTTTCTGAGCAAACGTGAAACCCTCCGACTGGCCGTACAAGCAAGTGATGGCAGGCTGCCTGGGAGGGAGGTCCCATGACCTCTGTGACGTGCAGGGACAGATACCCAGAAGTAGAGTATTAACACTTTAACTCCCAGTGCACTACATGATGTTACAATGTGGAATACCGAAAACCAAAAATTACAAAACCATGACATATAGAAATAAGTGTATTTGAAAAAGAAGAAGCTTTGCTTAATACTTTGTAATAACGACGCTGGAAACAAAAACCCCTTTAAGAGGGGTTTAATACAGACATATAATTTGTAACACAGTGTTTTCTAGCATCCATAAGATACTGCAATTTTTCATGCACACAATGACTTATTCTGTAGTCAAGGTGAAGATGAAGAGGAGTTAGGCAACAATATGGAATATAAGTATGACAATAACGTAATGCAGAGAAAATATGAGTAGATACACAATTAGAACAATATTTATCTAATGAAGAGCACTGTGGCACGTCACAAGATGCCTTTAACAACTTGTAGTATAAGAGGAGCTGATGAAAATAGAATGTATTGCTGAAGATTTATTTCACTGTATGTAGTTGAGCAAGTCAGAAGATTTTGTTTTATAGACTTGAAGGACAGCTTATTTCTAGACGCTGTACTAGGCATTATTACTTTAATTACAAAATATTTAAAAGAAAACCTTTTTATTTATTTATTTATTTATTTATTTATTTATTTTGAGATTCACAATAGTGCTTAGCTGGAAAAGATTTTCAACAAGGAATGTATTTTTAAGTTATGATGGACATTAGTACTTTATACTTAATATCAGATAGCCATAAAAATTGTGAAGAATGAAACTATGATTTCACTGTTGTTTTGAGAGCCCTAGTCCTTATTCTAAAAATTTATTTTTAGTTAAATCTTTTCCACTTGAGGTGACGACAAAGGCAAATCTGATAAGAAACCACAACAACAAAAAAACTTACACATGTAAATGGCAAAATTTTACATTTCAGAGTCAACGTAATCTCAACAACAACAACAACAACAACAGCAACAAAAACAAAAGAACATGACTCACCCAGAAATTTAAATTGATGTCATTTTATTTGAAGGCTGGAACAGAGGATATGCTACCCATTCTCTGCGTAACTTCCCCCTGTATCCCTCCTTCCCCTTGAACAGTTTGTCAGTTTGTTTCCCAAGGCTCCAAAATACAGACTCTGACTTGGCTGACTATGTATATTTGACACATTTCTGAGGAAACAAGTAAATTTTGCAAATGAAAAAATAAGAAAGGTAGAAAAAATCCATATAGAAGAGGAGATAAAAAGGAAGTGGAAGGAGAGAAGGTGTTTTTGTTTGCTTTTAGTTCTTACTGCTCCAGTCTGTCTTCAATAAATTATTTTAATCTGCATTATGTTGGGTCTGTTTTGCCAACAAAGGTAACTAGGGACTGATGCCCCCATCCTTATCTCAACCCACAAGCTTTTTTTCATCTTATTTTCTTGCTCTGTACTATTGAGGAGGGGAAGTAAGAAAACAATGTGGTATTACTGAGCTACCTACAAATGTTTAACCACCAGATCTTTTCAGTCCATTCCTCCAGCCTAGTAAGGTCCCTCCGGATGACAGAATAACCCTCTGTCATAACAACCAATCCTTCTGGTTTTCTATCATCAGCAAACTTGCTGCAGTTGCACTCTTCACCGTCATTCAGATCATAACTGAGCATGTTCAACCGAAATTGACATAATATTGATCCCTGGGATAGAATGCTAATTGATGGTCTCCAGCTGGAATTTATGCTTCTGATCATCATCATCTGAGCCTGATTGTTCAGCCAGTTTTCTATATGTCAGGTAATTCCTTACCCAGAGGAAAGTGTAAAGTCTTATCCAGATTTGCCTTCTGTATAGCCGGTGATTTCAGACTTCAAGACTGTCTTGGTTCTGCCTCTAGCACAAACTATAGGCATGTTCAGTGAGATTTCAACTTTAGTTACCATGAGAATGCTACTTAGAAATCCTTACTTATTGTTTCTTCATTATGTTTCAGTTTAAATAAGTAAATAAACAGCTATATTTTTCATTATTGAAATTTAGGTATATACCGCTTCATCAAAATCATGTTGCCATCCCTGCAAGTTTCAGATGCAAAAATGTTAAGTTCCTGTTTGGCAAAGTCTCTCTCGAAAATGAAAACTGCTAAGAAGAGTACCTCTCTCACATTAATACTTAAAGCTTTCAGAAAGAATGTTCGTTTCTCATATCATCCTTCAGTAAATGATACTTTCCTCAAATTTCATTGTCTTCATTGATTGCTGCAAGTTCCTATTTCTTCTAAAATCTGTGCAGGTTGCTCCGAAAGTAATGCCTCCTACTTACTTCCATGGTAACTACAACAGATACAGTGAGAACAATGACATTATTTGACAGAGCAAATTCTCAGCTGCAAAAAAAAATATATATTTTTTCAGCATAGAAACCACAACTAGCTATGTATTTTTGCCAGCAATGAACAAGCATGCTTGTGCTTGCAAAAATCTGCATCAGCGAATATGATCCACAGTTGCTGCTGGTGCTGCTGAAATGCAATGCCTATCACCAACATCCATCTGCCTCTGACACTGTGGGCCAATATCATAAAATAGGAGGCATTACTTTCAGAGCAGTTCTCATATTTCAGACTGGAAAGGTGCCCAGAATCCTACTTCATAGGTTCTTTGGGAGGCCACCTCTGTAGTTTTCCATCTTCCACTTCTTGTTAATCCTTTTAAACTGGAGGATGGAAACCAAGTGAAAGGCATATCCTTTTTGTGGCATATAGAAAGAGTTTGACAGTCACTTTTCTCATTTCATAGAGATGAGACCTGCTGAGTACTTCTGTGTCTGCTGCTTTTGGCCTTGTAAAACTTTAAGGCTCTTTAGAGCATTTTAAAATCTCCATTCTTATAGGAGATGCTAGCTAATAAACACAGAAAACTGAGAATGGGAGCTGCTCTTGATTATTAATTTTGAAGCACTTCTGCACTTAATGAAAAACACCCAACAGTGCATTCTAACAGAACGTTTCATAACTGGGCATTTGAAAATAAAATATGCAATATTGGAAAGCACTTCACCTGATGGATGATGCTATTTTAGTCCCCACAAAAATATAAGATAGAAATGACAAAAAATATTCAGAGTGCTTTGCCATTGTTATTGGCTGGGCTAATTCCAAATGGATTCTGTTGTATTTACTGTTTCTATGGAAGTACCAGAAAGGTATTTTATTATTAAGGTGATAAATGATGAACGTATTTCTTAACACCAGAAATATCAGAACCCTGATGCAAATATCTATGGTATGCATGTTGTATACCTTTTAACAAATTGTGAAGTGTAAACCAGTAAAGGACAAATGACTTATTTTACATGCAAGACAGGTTACAGACAAACATGTTTTTATCATCAGTACTAGAATTAATATCCAAAATGTAAGCTTTGTTAATCATTGTCCATTCTATCTTAGAATGGAATAGAAAAAAATCTACTAGTGTCTGCTGGAGAAAGCATAATCAAGATGGTAATAATAATAATAATAACAATAATAAAACCCACAGAAATTGTTAGTCCATTACATTCTTGTCCTGGTTTCAGATGGGATAAAGTTAATTCTATCTGTGATATTCTACTAAAGTATCTACAAGTAAGTTGATATGGTATTGGAAATGCTGTCCAAGAAATTTTAATTTTATTGTAAGATTTTGATGTATTTTATTTAATCAACTCATGCTTTTATTTATTTATTATTATTATTATTTTATTACCATATTTCTATCTCTTCAAAATACATCTGGAGTCAATGCCTGATTGACTTCCAGCTGGAAAAAGCAAGTCTTCATTACTGCTAAATAAGTTAATACAAACCATCAAAGTTTTAGTATGATTCTACATATTTGATTCTGGGAGAGAAAAGCAAAAAAAATCAAATCCCCTAGATGATATACATAGCTGTATCTTCTAAAATGTTATCACCCCATAAAAATTATGATATTTCTTGTGTTTCTGGTTAACTTCTGATGTAAATATTGTACTGAGAATTGTGTGTCATCACATCACTGTTCAAGGAGATAAATATACTTAAAAAAAAAAGCCTACTCATACCCTATGCAAAGACAGTTAATTGATATTTTCAAGGTTGTTTAAATTTCTCACCAATTAAGAAATTATCTCTGCTCGTTCCTACATAAAACATTGATTTGTATGGTGATAATTTTTTTCTTTATTTGATTGTTGTCTATTAAATGAAATATAAAACAGGGGTTTCTGTGACTGGATTGAATTTCTTAATGTCAGTTATTCACTTATCATAAATACAATTTATTAATGCACCCTACAAAACTTTGCTTGTACTGTTCCAGACAAAGAGAGTAGAATTTGCCAATTGTCAATGTTTTTATTGTAATTGTAGTTCAAGAGAAAAAAACAACACAACAACAACAAAAACAAACTTGTTTTCCTGAGGTTACATTATTCTCACTCCAAGTGGCTGTGTCTATTTCAAGTTAGCCATTTGGAAAAAAAATGTTAATTATCCACAAGAGGCTAAACAAATATATCAAGAAGACTGAAATAAAAGACTGCTGTAAGATTGAACACAAACCTGAATGCAAAGGGATTTTGGATACCCAACCCCCATGTGAACAACTATATTGTTTTCTTATACTTGAAATAATACCCACAATAGAAGTCTTTGACTTTATTGGTCATCCTCAATTCTCACTGGAGTTGACTGAAGGGAAAGCTATCATCTATACTGCTATGTTTTCTGCTCCAAACTAAATCAGTGAGTGTTTCTGTAGGTAGATATTGCAATACAGGGAAAACAGAAACATTGTCTTCTCTGTAATTCCTAATCCAGGATGTTAAAGCAGTGTTTTAAAAAGTAAGGCAAAAATGTAACCTATGTGTAGCTGTGGTGCATCCACAGAAGCAGCGTCTACCATCACAAGATTTGCTCTAGTTGCTTGCTGAAGATTTTATTGACCTATTTAAACAAAATCCAGGTTTGAATTTTGAGGATTTATAGACAAGAAGATGAATTTCTAATTTTTCAGCCTAATGGACATATATCTACAGACAAGATGTTCTATCCCTTTTGCACTTAAGGGGGATGCTCTTGAGACTTTATAATGGCCTTGGAAATTAATTCCCTATATAGAGGCATATTGATGATATTTCGTGATCCCCTTTCTGTAGTTTAGTAAATAAATACTGCTTGCAAGCTTCTTTATTTCTTTCCTCAATTGTCTAAAAGTTACTGGCACTAGCAACCCAGCTGAATGTGGAAAACAGACTATCAATGTTTCTTGCTCAGTACTGTTGTCCATATGAAAAAGAAATTGTTGGGCTGGACTTCATCTCTTTATACTTTAGGTGCTTAGGATCCAGAGCAAATTGGATTACCTTAAAGAAAGTCTGCATGGCAGATGAATTGTAGTCACTGTATTACTACTTCTACCTGATTGCAAAGGGATTTTGGATATCCAACCTTCATATAGACACCTATTTTTTTCTTATACTTGAATTGATTCCCATGGTAGATGTCCTTGATTTTACGGGTCATGCTCAGTTCTCATTGTAGTTAACTGAAGGGAAAGCCATCAACTATACTGCTACATCTGGTACTCCAAATTCGTGATTTCCATTTGGAAAATGCCACACCGCATTCATGCCTGTTTGGACAGTCCATGCTGCCTGTGGCCTGGAGCATAATTGTCATTTTTTTTTCAAGTTCAAAGAGCTAAAAATAATAAAACATTAACATGGAAGAAAAAGAAAAAACAACATTAAAAACTGTCATGGTTTTATGATTTTTGTAATTGGTATTCCCCAGCATAATATCATGCAGTGCACTTTCTCCATGTTTTATCAGAAAATCATAGAATGGTTCAGGTTGGAAGGGACTTTAAAGATTATCTACATCCAGTCCCCCTGAAGTTTGAAAGCCTTGCAGGATTGCCATCCACTAGGTCAGACTGTCCAAGATCTCATTCAACCTGGCCTCATTTGCCTCCACAGATAGGGCATTTGCAACCTCTCCAGGAAACCTGTTCCAGGGCTTCACCACCCTCTGAGTAAAAAATTTCTTCCTAATATCTAACCTAAATCTCCTGTCTTTTAGTTTAATACCATTCCACCTTGTCCCATCACTATCAGACCATGTAAAAAGTTGGTTTACTTCCTGCTTGTAAGCTTCTTTCAGGTACTAGACAGCTGCAATGAGGTCTTCCTGGAGCCTTCTCTTCTCCAAGTTAAACAAGTCCAACACCTTCAACCTTTCCAATAGGAGAGGTGTTCCAGCCCTTCGATCGTCTTTGTGGCCCTCCTCTGGACCTGTTCCAACAGCTCCGCTTCCTCCTGGTGCTGGGGGCTCCAGTCTTGGAGACAGTACTCAACATGGAGCCTCACAAGCAAAGAGTAGAGTGGGACAATCACATCTCTCTCCTTTCTGCCCCCTTCCCCTCCCCCCCCC
>JACDJE010000552.1:122376-164618 GCA_016647715.1 Pavo muticus | reverse complement strand
CTCATGTTCAGTTTTTCGTCCATCAGGACTCCCAAGTCCTTCTC
The DNA here is from genome assembly GCA_016647715.1 of Pavo muticus. Taxonomy (NCBI): domain Eukaryota; kingdom Metazoa; phylum Chordata; class Aves; order Galliformes; family Phasianidae; genus Pavo; species Pavo muticus. Next base: position 164,574 of record JACDJE010000552.1, on the reverse strand, counting down.
CATAGAGCTGCTCTCAATGAGTTCCTCTCCAGGTTTGTGTTTACACCTTAGATTGCCTCGATTTACGTGCAATACCCTGTTTTTGGCATTGTTAAACTTCATTAGATTCTTGTGTGCCCACTCTACTCTGCCCTTGTGAGGGCCCATTTGGAGTACTGTGTCCAGTACTGTCTCCCTTCAGTGCTTCATTGATGCTGTCATCATAAAAAGCCATCAGATTGGTGAGGCATGATCTGACTTTGGGGAGCCATGCTGGCTGTCTCGAATCCTCTCTATGTCTCTCATGTGCCTTAACACCTCTTCCGGCAGGATCTGCTCCATGATCTTCCTAGGCACAGACATGAGGCTCACTGGCCTGTGGTTTCCTGCGTCTTCCTTTCTCTCTTGAATAGTGGAGTGATGTTTCCCTTTTTCTAGTCTTTGGAGACTTCTCCTGACAGTCATAATTTTTCAAATATGATGGAGAGTGGCATCAACCTGTTCCTTCAGAATGCTGTGATGCATGTTGTCTGGCCCTATAGACTTGTACACATTTAGCCTCATGAGGTGGTCTTGATCTTGCTCTGCTCTTACACTGGGAAGGATTTTGCTCTCCTGACCCCCATTTAGAAGTTCAGGGACAAGAGAGGCATGAGAAGCCTGACTGGCTGTGAAGACTGAGAGAAAGAACTCATTTTGTCCAATCTGCATCAACCTCGAACTCTTAGTTTCTTTATTTCCTTTAGAAAAAGTTATCTAAAGCAAAAGCAGAGTCAAATGAGAAGCATAAATGAAATATCTGCATCAATCTCTTTAGGATTTTATTTCACAAAAATCTGTCTTTAAAATTTTGTTCCACTTTGATTATTTAATAGTAGAAATATTAATTATGTATTTTAGCTGAGAAGAGACTGCTTCTAGTCTAGTATTTAAAGCCACATAATGTTGCATATAAATATTTTTTTGCAGAGGCAGAATATAAGGCTCCAAACCAGCAATTCTCTTCTGCATCTCATATAATCAACAAAGAACTGGCCTTCTGTCGATAACTATATGCATATGGAGTCAGTATTAAGTTGAACTATTTTTTTTGTTAATTCCCATGGTAAAAAATGATTATGCAGACTATAGTCTACAGTAAACAGAAAGGCTTGAGGCAATTTTACATATTAATAAGTAGTAAATTGAAAAATGGCAGATAATCTTAGTGCAAAGAGAGTCAGCAGCAATATTCACACCATCAAACACACAAAAGAAAGTCTTTAGATTATGAGATTATTCAGTCTGAAAGAAAAACTGACATTGATGGATTGCAGAAAATGAACTATTAAAATCAAAAGAAACATCAAATTCTTTTTCTTTTTCCTTCATTTTTTTCTTCCCTTTTGAATACCTGTATCTTGGAGTCACTTAAGATTTATTCATGAATTCTCTGAGTCAGTGATCACCTGTGTCAAAATGCTTTTAAGCTACCTCTCTATTTAATCTAATTGTTTCTGTTATTGTATTATTAAAAAGGGCAAATAAAAACTTCCAGATGTACCTGATAATTTCACTTTTTGTTCAAGTCTCACAGGACTGTTCTGAAATCTGGAAAGTTGATGAAAATCTTTCTTTATATGACTTTAATGGTCTCTGGTTCAAACTAAGTCTTCCCAGTCACACTTCACAAGGACAAAACATTGATCAAACTATTTATGTGTTTCTGCTGAGGTGAATTAGATGTGTTAGCTGTGTCTTTCAGCTTAGTCCAATTTCATGGGCCTCAAAATCACTTCCAAGAAATAAGCTTGAGAGGATAGATGGCAACTTGTTCTCTGAGTCCTAAAATGTACTTTGTCTGGATGCTAGATATTGAACAGTACACTGGCATCATATTATAAAGACACTAGATAATAAAATCAGGCCATTTTCATGGAGAATAGAGCCTATCCTGCTGCACCATTTAGAGCTGTTTTATTTATTTTTTGCTTTGAGTAACAGTATAAATAATGAATAAATAATGAAAACTACAATAAATTTCTACAATTATGTTTTTGTGGAATACATAATATTAAACTTCCTACTATGCATTTCTAATATCCAATCTGTGATAATTTGAGGGCTCTATTTTTGTAGTTAGGTTTTGAACTTATCTGATGTGTTTGTTTTAATAATATTCATAAAGTGTGAAACAGTTTTTTTTTTAATCCTTGCATCAGGAAAACAAACAAACAAACAAGAAAACAAACCATAGTTAAGTTTAATCCACATTTTTGTCATGTATCATTTGAAAATATCTGCAGGAAAACTGATCTTTCATCTTATCTCTATCTTCTGAAAAATTCTGAGTCAGAATTAAAAAAAAAAGAATTAAAAATTAGCTACAAAAAGAATTTAGATATTGAATTTTAAGAGATTAAAATTAGGTTCTGCTCACTGAACTGGGTGTAAAACATGATCAATCAACTGTTTTTCTGGAATTTAATGCAGTATCACTAGAAATGCCTATTATGCCTATGTAAAGACCTATTATCTCACCCAGAGAGGGGGTTTCTCCATGTTTTACTTTTCTCAGCGTTGTTATACAGCAGTTACACTCTGAGACGTATATGCTAACAGCACTGAATTAATCTCTAAACATGACATGATAAGGAGGGTTTTCCCAGAGATTTCTACTTGACTGTCCTCAGGGTCTTCTTCTCTAAAATCAGTAAGTGGGTCCATGTGATATTTCGAAGGATCGGCATTATAGATCAAAGGAAGAATCAAATGCAGGGTCTTTGAACATGCGAATGTGACATACTCTTAAGTTTGAACTTAGACAAGCTCTAGTTCAGTTGTCACTAAGGATGCCAAGTGCAGGAGCATGACACACACACAAAAAAAAAACGGAAATCCTTTAGATTTTCTGGCCCGAAGTAACATGCTGAAAAAAGAAAAAAAAAAGAAAAAGAAAAACTAACACTATTGGAAAATATAGAATAGTTATTTCTCCTCAAAGAGTTCAGGGTGATGATCTACTTGCAAATTAGCCCTCATCTACTTTCAATAGTTTTTCAAGTGTTTCTTTAAGCATGTCATATAGCAACAAACAAGCATTAAATTACTTCAGATTGTCAATTGTACTGTCACTTTTAAAAGAGATTGCTCCCATTGTTCCTTGGTCTTGATGAAAATGCTGAGGAGAGTAAGCAAGCACTTTGAAGCAGACTCTAGATAGCCTACTAGCTATAACTCTTATCATGGAGACAGATACAAACACTCCATATCTCTTTCTGCCACTACCTCAGGTATAACCATCATAAGGGCTCTGGAGGTAGATTCAAGTTCATGCGTAGTGAGTAGCTTCAGTGACTTTATTGTAAGAAACTGAGGCAGAATTAAATCCCATGGTACAATTCTTACTGACATCCCTGAGGCTAAGATGTGAGGCCAGACATTTAGTAACATGTAAATCCTCTTTAAACTTCTTATTGGCAGCACCAGAAGTGTTATATATGGAGTGCATGTGACGCACATGGAAATGGAATGTAGAAACCTATGCTGCCTTTCTTCTGCTACATTTTTCACTCCATTTGAGGCTGTAGCTTTTTCCTTGTTTCAGATCTTTCTGTTCCATTCAAAAAATGCCATCTGGACTTGCAATTAAAATAAGGAATGCAAAGGCTAAATACCATAATTATTTAATATTATGTAACATTAAATATACAATTTATACTTTTTCTAGTGTAAAAAAAAAAAAAAAAAAGGACAGGAAGAAAGAAAAAAAGGGGGAAAACCCATTTATCTAGAGGAAAAGTCTTACTTAGAAGTGACTCCTATCTTTTGTGCTAGGAGCCTTCCGAAATTTGTCAGAAATGGGTATTGATTTTTTGCATGGCTTTATTATGTTTCCCCCTTTGGATTGATTTATAGGATGAGCTTGAAATATGACCTGTCTCTGGTTAGAGGAAGAGAAATGCCACATTTATCACATCTCTCAGAGAAGAAGCCATGTATCTGAGAAAGTTCTCCACCTGCTCAAAATTGCAAATGTAGCAATGACATGAGAAGGGAATAATTTCAACACAAATGTGAGTGGCACAGGAGAGTAACAAGTAAGAAGCTTATACCCTAGGCTAAGGAAGCAGTTCCAGGATGTATAGGGCAGTGAAATAATTTCTTTCCCTCCACACCATACAACTTCCAACAAATGATAGAGAGCTAAACTGTATGCTGCAACCATGAGTCTCAACTTCACTAGAGGGCATGCTGCAGTATTCATTACCTGTTTTCTTCAGCAAATCAACTTGTTTATAAGCTTCAACATACCACAGATCACATAACTGATATTTCTTAAAGGTATTTTATGTTATCTATGTTCAAAATATTGTATTCTCAGGAGTTCTCTTCACTTTCTCCATTATAACACGGTGATGAGAAATGGCAAATTGCCACCAGAAAGACTAACAAGAGGAAGAAGCCTGCCCTAAAGCCTGAGGCGCCTCTGCACAACTGCTTCTCAGTTCTGCAGACTGAGAAAGAAACAGGAACAGGTAATTCATCAGAGCTGAGTAAGGCAGCCAGACCTGCTCCCTGTTGCATAAAAACTACCACAACTAAGAAAAAGCAATGGGTGACAGTGGTAGGTGACTGTCTTCTGAGGAGTACAAAGGCACTCATTTGTCATCTTAAACTGCTATCTAGAGAGGTCTGCTGCTTGCCAGGGGCCTGAAACAGGGATGTGATGGAGAGGTTGCCAGAACTTGTACATCCCACAGACTACTACCCACTGCTGCTGTTTCACATAGGAACCAGTGACACAACTGTGAGCAACCTGAAGAATATCAAGAGGTACTACAAGAAGCTGGGAGCAGCAGTGAAGAATTCAGGAGCACAGATAGTCTTCTCATCAATCCTCCTCATTAGGGGAATGGGGAGGGAAAGCTCTGACAAAATTAAGAAAATCAATAAATGGTTAAGGGAGTGGTGTAATGAACTTCAGCTGCTTATGTCATGGAGAACCTCCCCTCTGAGGACAGACTGAGAGAGCTGGGGCTCTCCAACCTAAAGATAAGGCTCCAGGGGGACATAATAGCAGCCTTCTAGTACCTAAAGGGGGCCTACAGGAAAGCTGGGGAGGGACTTTTTAGAAGGGCATGTAGTGACAGGACAAGGGGAAATTGTTTTAAACTGGAAGAGGATAGATTTAGACCAGATATTAGGAGGACATTCTTTATGTGAGGGTGGTGAGACACTGGAACAGGTTGTCCAGTGAGGTTGTGGACACCCTCTCTCTGAAAACATTCAAGGCCAGGCTAGATGGGGCTTTGAGCAACCTGGTCTAGAGGGAGGTGTCCCTGCCTCTAGCATGGGGGTTGGAAATAGATAATCTTAAAGGTCTCTTCCAACCCAAACCATTTTATGATTCTATGATTTTATGAACATGAAACAAAGGATTTAGTGGATCTCCCCTCCCCTCCCTTTCCTTCTCCACCAAGGTTTCCATCAGGAACAGGCTGAGCAGCAGAACTTGACCCTGGAATGAAATTACACCACATTTAATATAAGGGTGCTGTGTTGAGGGGAGCTGTGTAGATACTGCGATACTGTGCTTCTGTTAACAAGACCTATAATGCTAGCAGGCACTACTAGGCAGGTCTAAGTTTTGCACCACACACCCCAGCTTCTTAGGCAGATGTTGCTTCAGACTGGGTCTAAGCCTGTTTGGGAATGCAGGATAAGTGAGATGTTGTAGCTTGCAAAATGCTGTCTGCAAGTATCTTAACAATTTCTTCCTGCCTGTTTCTCCTGTGATATCCGGTAATTAGTGATGTGCTTGCTTTGGAGTTGTCCACCAATGTGTGAACAGCATATTCTGGAATGAAGTAGTCCAAAGTGATGTTGGCAGTAACATGCTGTTTTGAAGGAAATCCAAATGATTATGAGAACACAGTCATGTATTGTTCTACTGTCAGTGCAGACAGGTCATCCATGTAATGATATATTGGGACAGATTACCAAGGAATATAGTATATTTCCCTATCTTTCAGTCTCTGATTCCTTTTCTGTCTTGGAGTCAATATCACGTTGAATTTTCAGACTAGCACTAATCTTTTTGAAGTATTCTAGTTCAAAAATAAATTCTTAGAGTTGTTATGGGAATCAGTGGATGAAGCTATATAACCTGTGCTTAACTTCGGGGCCAATAATATTATTGAAATAGTTCCCTCTGGCCTCAGAAATTTAAGAAAGTCAGGATAATTAACAGGATACTTAGCTGTGAAGTCCAGGTTAAGAGATAGAGACAAGCCTTAGGTTTTAGCTCCAGAGTTCACATTACCACAGAATACAAACCTTTACTCCTGAGCTCTGGAATTCTATCCCAGAAGGTAAGGTTAGAGAAGAACTATCAGCCTGTAGTGTCTCTGATGATACAGGCATGGTCAGCCATAGGAACAGCCCATGGATCATAGGAATGTAAAAATGAGTTTTAAGCTGCCTTCATCTTCCTCTGGATAATGGTTTATTCTGTAAAGCTATAGGCTTAATGCAATATGTGGAATTAATGTTATCATCCTTACAAACTGATACTGAATCCCTTTGCAGTTTTTACAGTAATTTTAGCTTAAATTATCAAGATCGCATTAATGATCAGTACGTATGTTTTTTTTTCTTTTCTGAAATATTATGTTTACCAAAGAAGTGTTTCATCCACAAGGGTTTCAAGATTTTGACATAAAGAGCCAGAGCTCATTCTGGCCTAAAATACTGAAGAAATGTGAAAAATTGTACACGCACTTTGCAAATTGGAATGCTGATATTCCTTCAATGTACTTCAAAATCTTCCTTGCATTTTTTTTTTTTTCTTTTTTTCAGCTTCAAAATGCATCCATGCCCATGTCTTGGATGGATAAAATCACACAGGAGTCAATGAAATCAGTAGGACTTAGACTCATGCCAAATGAGGCTTCTTTTTCAACTACTTCCCTCAAAATCTAGATATCCTTTTCCAGGGATTTTACTCTTCCACAATTCCTAGTAGAATGTGATGTTTCTAACCTCACTTCAGGAAGTTGTATCCCAGATTTTTGTTACAGTGTCTTACTGGGTTCCAAGCTTCATGAGAGTTTTATTTGGCATACATTGTTCTGTCAGTATGTGAAGGTATTCAGAATGAGGTATCTACTGCATATTGTGAAATTTCACAAGCTTCTATTCTTTCATATGCTAAAGGGTATGTTTTTTATACTTACTTGATTTTATTATTCCCTGATGGAAATATTAAAACAGTTTATTATTTGCTATGTGTCCAAGTTTTTCATGGTGTATGGTTTAAAACCGGCGAGGAGGAGATGATAAATCCTATTTATCAAAGATTCTGACTATTTTCCCCAAGCCTTAAATATAACTCAGTCAATGACGTCAGGACAGGGTGAGAACATATAACGTGACAAAAAAAAGCCCCTGAACTATTCAGAAGTATATGTTCTTGGAATCAGCTCACTTGAGAGGAGTAAGAAGGGAAAACATTTACTTCCCATCAAAAAAAAAAAAAAAAAAAAAAAAGAAAAGGAAAAAGAGTAGGAATATCTTCCCTACCCAGGTTCCATCTGTAGTACACTTGATGAGCTTTTATTTGTTCTCTATGAGATGTGAAGTTGGAGTCACCTTACATTTATTATTATCCCTTAGAAGCTAAAGTGCTCCATTCATATGACAATAATATATTGTTATATGTTCAACATTCAATGCTGCTTTCTTAATAATCAGAACCAGCTGGCATAAGTACAGTAATGATGGCAATGGGTCATGCATGCCTAAGTTAGATGTGCTGTAAGCCAAGGAAGGCTAACTCTAATTCTATCTCACTTTTTCATGATTGATGTCTTCCGCAAGGAAAGATTGCATAACTGTATGCTTGAAATTCTGCACTCATGTTTAACAGATGCTGAAACAAAATACTCCATTGTAAACTTTTTAGGAAGTTATATTTTATATCATCAGCAATTCTTTTGGTGAATAAATCTTTTTGTATTGGTAAAACAATACAAAATGTTGGATAGGAAAAGAAAAATACTAAATTTAACAGATTTGAACAATTAGAGCATTCTTAAATGTATTTGGACAGGCACAAATTTTATATAGTAAAAATGCATGCCATTCCCACTGTATGAAGGTTTGACAACTATGCTATAAAAGGTACAACAGCTACAAAAGAAATAATAAATATTTGCAGGTAACTAATCAGTCTTACTGAAGTAATTTTTACAGCCTCATGAGTTTTATGTATAAAACATAAAAATATAAATATTGCTAATGAATGTCAGAACATCTCCTTTAAAGGATGGTATTTTTGAAGGCATTTATAAACCAACTTGTATATTACTTTAAGTGCTAGTAAATTCTAGAGGATAAATCCCCTCAGATTTCATGGCACAGATAAAGAGAGATCTTTCTGCATACCTTTGGAAGAATAAGTGATTTGCCAAAAGCCACAGAGAAAAAGGCAATATCAGAGCTACTTTCAAAGCCATAGGTTCCATTCTAGAATTCCACAACTATACATGTATTTAAGTATATATACCTGTATAGCCTGACTGCAGTATCCAGGCAATAATTAAAACTATAGTAAACTTTAATATCAATTTTTCTAAAAATATGATTTAACTTCCTAAAAAGTAAAATATGCACCACTACTGTTAATCTCCTGTTCATCTATTACTTAAATCAGTAATGAAATTTACTGATTTCACAGGTCCATATGACCTTCCAATGTTTGTCCCTACCCACCAGTTCAACCAAATCTTTAATGAAGTTTTTGCTTCTCCTCAGAGTGTAAGTTGAATCTGGGCAATAGCCATTAAGGTGGTAATACACATTTGAAACTACCCAGTTTCCCAGCAGGAAATCTTAATTTTGTGAACTAAGTAATCTACATGCCAAGAACCAGTTCCAAGATATACATTTACAATAGCTTAAGAAGGTCTCAACCCAAACCACAATAGAATAGTTGTATGAAATACAGGTTTACTTTTTCTCATAAAAGTGGTGTCAGTACAGAGGCTTTATCAATTATAGTCATTATTTGTGTTTATTCCTAAAAACTTAAACATATCATTCAAAGCCTACAGTTTAATATCACAGCATGTCAGTCAGTTGGGACTTCCGCAGATAGCAAAGACAGGTAAATTATCGAAAGTGTCCTTGTGAGGTCTTCAGTACCCCTAGATGAAATCTCCAGCCCCATAGGCTTCTGAATGTTCAAAGAATGTAGGAGATCTCTTACAGATTCCCGTTATAGATTATAGAGACTTCATCATGCTCTGCCTCACCATCTACTAATTCAAGGGGCTGGATAGCCTGAAAACAGCTGCTCATAGTAATAAAGTCTGAGGGAAAAAAAAGGTGTTTCCTTTCTTCCAAACAGAAAAATAGGTACAGTTTTTGCTGGAGCAAAAACAAATCCCGTGACACATTACTTAGACAGGATCATATTTTCAGATGTGAGATTTAGATAATTTAAATCTGTTTCACATAACAATCTTTATATCTTCAGATGAAGCCTGAACTAATTCATCTTTATTATTGTTAGACTGTCTTTAGGTGTATCACAAACTTCTTACTTCATGAGTAATCTTATTCTCTGTAGCTAAGAATTCACTATGGATGAAAAAATATTACATTTTTGGGGGTTGTGACAAGCTGTTAACCATTAGCAAAGTACTTCTAATAGGCACAAGAATAGATTATTATTCTATAGCATTTACGTAAACCCTACTACTTGTCAGAAATGGTTTAGGTATTGATAATCCTATTTTGAAGCAGGGGGAATGAGACTCTTGAAGAGTATTCCACATTTAATATTCTATGTATTCTCTGAAGACAAATAAGTTGAAATCCCACATTTTGAGTCATTTGAAAAACTCAAATTCTTGTGTATTATCAAGGATTAAAAAATACATATTTAAAAATTTAAATTTATTTTCCTCAAAAAAGTGACAATGTTTTATAATATGTGTTAGGAGAAAAATGAACTTTATATTCCAGCTTTATTTTTTTCAAAGTTTTTGAAATAGTTTTTTAATTAAAGTTGAGACTGGATTTATAACTCCTCACCATGTAAGTAGAGGTCTGCCCCTACTAAAGATATATATATTGCATATAGTGTGTTTTATTGCTTGCTGGTGAAAGAAGCCCTGTGTGAATATGCTGAGACCCTCTTTACTAGTGGAAATTTGATGTATGGGTTTTAAGTTAATAGTCAAAAGCTTGCCCTGTTTTTCTTTGCTTTCCTTGCATTGGGTGGATGTCACACCAGTCTTAATCCCTCTTAAATTACATTTCTGATTATAGAACAGCACAGCATGCATTTCTCCTACTGTACTATTAAAATATAATCTGTGAGTTTAGTTTCAAGGCCAGGTTTTGGTAGCTATTATCCTTCACGAGTATATATATATATATAAAATTAATTTTGGAAATGATAGTCTGCTCTGAAAGTAGTGCCTTCTTTTTATTTCCATGGAAACTACAACAGTTACAAAAGGCAAAATACCTGTACTTGATAGAGCACATCCTCCGCTGCAAAACACTATTTTTCAGCATGTTCACCACCAGTAGCTATGCATTTTCACCACTGATGAACAAGCTGCTGCATGACACACTCGTAAAACTATGCACTAGCAGAGGTGACCCACAGTTTCACAGCTGCTATGACCACAACATTGCTGAAATGTACTACCTCATAGTGCTAACAGATGCTCTTTGATCTCCATAAACATTCAGCAAGCGTCAGTGTATGTCCACAGGTGCAAATTTTTCCGCACAAAGAAGCTCAGTTACAAACTTTTGCTTAATATGCATTTCCATGTCAAATACCAATTTGTCAGACTGCCCCTCTGCTGCCATCTGTCACACAGCGACAAAATGTAATGGAATATTGGTGGCAAGATTCAACCTCTACTGCCACACCACCATCTGCCTCTGAAATCATGGGCCAACGTAATAAAATAAGAGGCATTTCTTTCAGAGCAGCTCTCATATGTTAACGTATAAAATGCTTTTAGTTCTATTTTAGTCTACTAGAAAGTATACTGAAAGTATAAATGTAACCTAAAACCAAACACAGAAACATATTTAGCACAAATAACTTCTTTATATCTTACTTTGTGAGGAAGGAGATTTAAATCCAAACATTCAGTACAGACAGAAGCCTATTTTTACATCTGTGTTTAAAAATTGTGTAAAATAATAATTAAAATTACATACATGCTTAATCTTGATAGATTTTGGTAATATTCCAATAAGCAAACTACAATTTTGCTAGAACATGTTTTCACATGAAACAGTTTATTCAATATTCTGTGATATATTCCAGTGATGTATAGCACGGTGCCAAGATTTTCTACGCTTATTAAGTGCCAATATTCACTACCACTTTCCTATCACATCAGAGTTATTTTGACTTATAGAGCATATCTCCTTTCCATGTTTTTGATACAAAATCTTGTAATTAATTCCCACTTACTTAACTCTACTCCCGTAGGAAGCAGTCTCAAATTTTTCCCTTCCAACTCAACCGATACTATGATACAGTGATAAAACTTAGGTCTTCATTAATCCCTGTGCATGACAATGATGAGATAGTGAATGTGCTTGCTGCTATACCTTCTCATAACATAGATAAATAAATATGCAAATATCATTATATTTTTTCTGTCTTTCTTACTTCAATCATAGTCATTTTGAGACAATTTTATCTTGAGGAAGGTATCCCGGTCCATGGCAAGGAGATCGTAATTGGATGATTTTTAAAGGTCCCTTCTAACCCAAAATATTGTTGAACACTGGCAGGCATGGGAAATCTAACAACACTCCAGGAAATCTGTTCCAGTGTTTGACCATCCTCATGGTGCACTGTAGGTGCATTTTTGTGCCATTACTGAGTGTCTTGTCATCACTTCTTAGGAAGAAGAAGCCAGTATTGACCTCTCCACTTCCTCTCCTCAGGAAGTTTTAGAGAGCAATGAGGTTGCCTCGCAGCCTACTTTTCTCCAGACTGGACAAACCAAGTGTCCTCAGCCTGTCCTCACAGGACATGTCCTCCAGTCCTTTCAACGGCTTACGTGGCCTCTGAACACGCTGACACTGCAACATAAGTTCTAAAATAATAACAAAAGTAAATGGCAACAGTTTCAGGACTGAAAAAATTCTGATGTAGAACTGCAAAATGAAATTAAACGAACCATTTAAAACACACTAACTTAAATATACATATATATATATATACCACAGAGTTTTATATCCAATAGGCAACTGAATTCGCTTGTCAGTATTCAAAATATTTGTACTATCACAAGTTATTGGAGAAATGTCTTGAATCAATTTTACGCTGTTGACAAACAGTAGGGATGTTAGTGACACATAAAGAAGTGAAATGCTTGTGGCAGAAGAAAAAATAGATCTGCTATCATGGAAGATCTGACTCTATAGGAAAGTAACTTGAATATAAAAAAAAAAGAAACATAAAGTGCAGTTTTCATTTTAAGTTAGACAATGTTTATTTCAGTCTAGAATAACAGTTCTAGCGACAGTCTCATAAAATTCCATTTCAGTACAACTTATAATTACAAATGTTATGAATTACCTTCATCAGCCATTGGCTACTACAAAAAAGTAGTAACTGAGTGGCCATGTCAGAAAAAAATATAGCAAAAATTACTAACTGTAAAATTACTAACTATGCTTTAGTATAGAAGCTTGATTTCAGATTTAAAAATTAATTCTATGATCACCAAAATGCAAAACTGTTTTGCAAATTATATTCGTTCATAGATATTATTGCATTATTATTGTAAGTTTTATTACTTTTTGGTATAATGACACATAACACATGGAGCACATGGAGAAATGAAAATTAATATACACTACTGGTTTGTTTTTACTTCAACATTAGTTGTAAGATAGAATTTATGTAGTTGTGATTTCCAACTGGAAAGGCTAAAATCAGATTTTTATAACGAATGACAAAAAATGTCATCCTCATAAAGAGTTACATTTACTCTTCTAATAAAATGAAGCCTTTCAAAACTAAAAGAGTGTTCTTGATTGCACCTAGTCATCATCTGGAGCACCTGTCCTACTGGAGCTGAGGTTGTTTAAACAGAATAGGAAACGTTTTGGGACAACCTCATTGTAGCATTTCAGTATTTGAAGGTTCTGATAGTGACTAAAGAGAAGAGTTTTAAACTGAAAGAAGTGAAATTTTGATTAGATGTGAGGAGGAGATTCTTTACTTAGAAGGTGGTGAGTCACTGAAACATACTGCATAGAGAAACAGTGGATGCCCCATCCCAGGAGAATTTCAAGGCCAGGTTGGATGGGGCCCTGGACAACACAAACTCGCTCCTATTTAGTGATTTTTATTTTTTTTTTATCCTATGTTAAAACTAATCATTAAGCCCTTATAACATTTAAATCACTACTAAAGTCTTCCTCTCTCCCACTTGTTAAGAATGTGTACAAGAAGAGTGAGCAATTCTACACAAATTCTAGTGTGCTGGAAACAAAATATTTGCAACATTCAGTCCTTGGAATGTAGGAAGATGACATTGAAAGATATATCTTCAGTTAATAGTGATATTGTGGGAAACAAAGAAATACAACTGAAGATAATAAAGAGACAAATATGATGCAAATTTGCATAGGAATCAAGGTGAGTGAGGGAATAATTATTTTCACATTAAAAAGGTGTAACCATAAAGGGATCTTGATGTAAAAGAGATACAAAAGTAGTGGATAAGGCAGACTTCATTGCAGAAAAGCATCTAAGCTCTGGAAAAACTCCTATCAAATGAGAAGACATTGAAATCTATAGAGTAATAAAAAATAGATAAAGGTTTCCAAGGTGGCACTGAGAACCACTGCAGGAAGTAGAAGAAAAATAAGAGCAAGAGCTGCAAAATTTATGTTGTATTCTAATAAAGAGAGAAAACAAATCTAATATGTACTTTTAACTTTTCCTAAGTGCAATATTATCCACTGATTTCTTCGAAACATATGTGAGAGAAAAAGAAATAATTTTATGTTATCAACATTGCAGTCCTCTGTGCTTTATCTTGCCTAGGCTTCTTTTTTAGCTTCGTTGTGCCTTGCATATCATATGACTTGAGGGCCTTTTTTTAGAAGGATCTTGATGCTTTCCAGCACATATACAAGGAAAGACACAAGCTAAATTCAAACTCCTTTTTCTCTCATGGAAATAGTTATTGCTGAACTACAGTTGGCAGTACGATTGCATGGGACAGATTGCATAGGCAGCTCACCATATTTGATCCAAATCCTTTCTATAGACAAGCAGCACGAGTAAAATTTTGTCAATAATATGCAGCTAATTTTGGCTTAGAACTGTGATTCTGAAAATAGATTGAGCTGGGCTCAACTGTCTTGCAGAAGTCATACACTTAAATCTGTCTTTGATGTGCCTTTAATAGGTTTTACATAGCTTACTTTCTGCCTTCAGCACTCCATGCTATAAGCAAGACCAGAGAAGTGACTGTCATTAAATACCTTTTTAATCAGCTCTAAAGTGTCTTTGGTTTTTCTAGATGAAGGGGGGAAAACAGAGATATAATTTATTTATTTATTCATTTGCTGAAGAGTTTATGAAGGATTAAGAGACATAACATACAGAAGAATCTTCTACAAGCCTGAGGTGCTGACAATGTAAAAATTCTCTCAGATGTTTATAGTGAAAAAGAATCATCACTGGGAGCAGTGCACACAGGGAAGTGGTCTGTGATAGAGTTGTATCCCCACAAACCAACTCAGGTATTCAACAGAAATACTATAGTTTTCCAGTAGAGAGGGCGGAGATATTATTGCCATGAAGAATAGTAATTTTGCCTGAAAATGTGAATTTTTTTTGGAAAGGAGTTTTCTTCCAGTGGTGTCTGCAACCCTCTTCTTTCCAAAAATCTTTCACTTAAAATCCTACTTTATTCCCTTTCCCTGCATAATCCTAATCCTCACGGATGTCCAATTACCACTGAGATATTCTAGCTTCTTAACTGTTTCATCTGATTTACTGTTTTACTAGTGTTGCTGATAGTGGCCTAATTTGTTCCCCTTTGCTTTAAAGTTTCCATTTCCTTGACTTTATTTCATTCAAGATTTCCAAGCCTGGCCCAACTCAAAAGATTTTTTTATTACTGAATTTTTTAAACAAGTTTTCTTACCAGGTGCTCTCTCAGCTCTGCTTAAAAAGTGCCACTTTCTTCTCTTTAATAGTGAAAACATAAAATGTGGGTGTCCATTTATCTGGAAATATTATGGATGTTCATTAATTCCAGCCTCCCCTCTCTCCTTCCCCCCCCCCCTCCAGTTTTGATGTAGTTTACATCTGTACATTCTCAAGCAAGTGGGGACAGGAGGGAAATGATTCAATTTCTTATACTCTGGGCTAAACTCTATATGTTCTGCTGTTTTTCACATTTAATGTCTGGAACACTCCCCTCTGCTTTCAAATATGTATTTGACTGAACTTCCATCAACCCCAACAGTGTAACTGTGCTGTAACTCTTTGTGCAGACACAAGAAAACTGTTAGTTGTCAATGAACACCCTGATGTATTCAAGTTTCATAAATAACCAAAACCATTTTCCAGAAAGAAGCCTGAAAGAGTCATTTTAAAAGACTCCCTCCTTCACCACCTAATTTTTTTTATATAATAAGGCAGAGTTTATTTCTACTGTGGCTGAATGGAAGAAAATGGCTCAGACTAACGGACATTTTTCAAGCATACTCTACTATAGCCTGAGACTGAATTACCACATCCAGAAATTATATAATTCTCCGAAACTGAGTTACTTTTGGTAAGGGGCAATCAAATTCTGTTCCAACAACATTTTATCTTCTCAACCAAGTTAATTTAGATTGATTTTCATACCCTCTCCTGTATCCTTTTCCATTCATTGTATGTGCTGCATTATTCTTCTCCACTGGCATCAAAGAAATTTAAAACCACCCTGTATGTCAAAAGGGAAAGAGTTACTTTTTACATTTTAGGACCAAGATGTAGATAGCATGTCACAAAGCTGGTGAAGGATTGAATTTCTCATAACTGTGATTTTATATGAGTTAAGGATAAAATTTCACAGTTTCATTTATTTTTCAACATTACAAAACACTAAATTCATTTTGAAGGTCATGCTTCTTTGTCTTTATTCAGAAAAAAATCTCTTTACAGAACACAGAAATCTCTGATTGTTTTTTTAGTATCTCATATCAACCGTACATTTCAGCATTGATAATCTCTGCTGGAAGTTACTCTGTCTTATCACTTTCTTAGGTATCACACGAAGAATACTTAATCTAAAGCAGAAAATGCTGAGGCAGTAACCTTCTTAATGGCTTATTTTCTCCCCTGAGATCCATCCTAGTATAATGTCACATTGCTAGTGAGACCTACAAATTAACTGAAGTCTACTATATAAACCCTGATGTATAGATACATGAGCTTTTTATTCTGCTGAGATTACTCACTTTATTTGCTACAAGAAGGTCTGTAGATCAGTCTTTCAGACCCTTGGCTGTTTGTCATGTGAGCAAGATTTCCTTCCCCTGGATACCATTTTATATTTCACAGATCAGTAAACATACCCCTAAATGTTGCTACAATATCACATTTTCTGCTTTTCTGCTTATTATGGATGGAATGTTACCCCTAAATAATATTTGTTCCAATAAATATATGTTAGTATAAAGAAGTTAAGGTGATTTAAAAGGCTAAAATCACTATTTCTGAGTAAAGCAAGGATATTGTCTAAAATTAAAAATATGTTTAAAAATGTAGGGGAAGAAATATTCTCAATATTGAGGTTTGTAAGGCTTATATGCCAACAACCAGGACAACAGTTCTCGTTAGATGGGACATTTTATTTCTATTTATCATTTTTCTCAGATCTAAGAGAAGATGAAGCAAATAAATTATTTTAAGTGTAAAGCAAATTGGCTCTAAATTTTCTGAGGATTTGATGACAATGTTTATTTAAAAAGTTATCAAAAAAGCTGTTTTCACACACACACACAAAAATATTAAGTGCATTTGACTAGATAGGTCCACTTACTTGTTTTCTAACTTTATGAATAAAAAAGCAGAAATATTTTGCACCCACCTTCAAGACTGGAAGTATAACATGTTTGCATATCATAACCTGAGTATAAAATACAATAAAATACAGTACAACACAATAGAAAGGGAGGTCAAAAAAATGTAAAACTCAAATATAATGTAAGAGAAGCCACGATTCCCTGCCTGTCCATTCTTAACCTCACTTCTTTCTTCTCACTTTCTTCTTCTTGGCAGAGGTGATTGCTGAACTGCTCCCTATCATCTTTGAGAGGTCTTGGAGAATGGGGGAGGTGCCTGAAGACTGGAGGATAGCCCATGTCGCTCTGGTCTTCAAAAAGGGCAAGAAGGAAGATCCAGGTAACTACAGACCAGTCAGCCTCACCTCTGTCCCTGGAAAGGTGATGGAACAGCTTGTGCTGGATGCCATCTCCAGACAATTGGAAGAAAAGGAGGTTATCAGGAGTAGTCAGCATGGGTTCACCAGGGTAGCCTTCTATGACATTGTTGCTCACTGGGTGGATGGGGGGAGAGCAGTGGATGTAGTCTACCTTGATTTCAGCAAGGCATTTGATACTGTCTCCCACGACATCCTTATAACAAAGCTGAGGAAGTGTGGGATAGATGAGTGGACAGTGAGGTGGGTTGAGAACTGGCTGACTGGCAGAGCACAGAGGGTCATCGTTGGTGGTGCAGAGTCTGGTTGGAGACCTGTAACTAGTGGTGTTCCTCAGCAGTCGGTGCTGGGTCTGGTCTTGTTCAACATCTTCATCAATGACCTTGATGAGGGGATAGTGGCCACCCTCAGCAAGTTTGCTGATGATACGAAGTTGGGAGGATTGGCTGACACTCCTCAAGGCTGTGCTGCCATTCAGTGAGACCTGGACAGGCTGGAGAGCTGGGCGGTTAGAAACCAGATGAGGTTTAACAAAAGCAAGTGTAGAGTCTTGCACCTAGGGAGGAATAATTGCATGCACCAGTACAGGCTGGGGGATGACCTGCTGGAGAGGAGCTCTGCAGAGAGGGACCTGGGTGTCCTGGTGGACGACAGGTTGGCCATGAGCCAGCAGTGTGCCCTTGTGGCCAAAAAGGCCAATGGCATTCTGGGCTGCATTAAAAAGAGCGTGGCCAGCAGGTCGAGGGAGGTGATCCTCCCCCTCTACTCTGCCCTGGTAAGGCCTCATCTGGAGTACTGTGTCCAGTTCTGGGCTCCCCAGTAAAAAAAAGACAGGGATCTCTTGGAAAGAGTCCAGCGGAGGGCCACAAAGATGGTGAAGGGCCTGGAGCATCTCCCCTATGAAGAAAGGCTAAGTGAACTGGGTCTGTTTAGCCTTGAGAAAAGAAGACTGAGAGGGGACCTGATCCAGGTCTATAAATATCTAAGGTGTGGGGGGCAAAGTGGCGAGGCCAGACTCTTTTCAGCAGTGTGTGGAGACAGGACAAGGGGAAACGGCCAGAAACTGGAGCATAGGAAGTTCCGCACCAATGTGCGCAAGAACTTCTTTACGGTGAGGGTGACGGAGCACTGGAACAGGCTGCCCAGGGAGGTTGTGGAGTCTCCTTCTCTGGAGATATTCAAGACCCGCCTGGACGTCCACCTGTGCGACCTGGTGTAGGGAGCCTGCTTTGGCAGGGGGGTTGGACTCGATGATCTCTGGAGGTCCCTTCCAACCCTAATGATTCTGTGATTCTGTGATTCTTCATTTCTGTATCCCTGACAAATAGGCAACTCATCCATACTGATAAACCCTTTGGGAACAATTATATATCAAAATGGGTTTCATTTTCACCTGACATTTGTGTTTAATATTCCACATACATTACTCAGGTAGCTATTGCTATCATTAGTCTCCAACAGGCAATTTACTGCTTCTTGACAGACAACAGGATGGCTGATAAATGATAGAGTCTTCACAATCACTTCTGCTAATGCCCTCTGTATCATCAGGTGGATCCCATCTGACCCCATGGACTTGTGACAGTCCAAGTGGAGTAGCAGGTTGATTCTACACGAAAAATATAGAGGTAAAATTAGGTTATAAATAAAGATTTAAATAAAAGAGATTTCATAGGTTTAAAATTGTCACACAGTTAAAGAGATCGGGAATTTTATCTAGTAGATGAAATCGAGAGACTTTTCATTTGAAAGCAAATGACTACCTTTCTTTGCTAAAAATATATGTACAGATCAGAAAATGAGCCACAAAGGTAGGATGCAATACTGTAGTTTTAATCTCAGAAAAACTTCATTCTAACATTCGACCTGCAAAGAAGGAGCAGTGTTTAGTATCTCAGAATGGTCTCCTAGGTTTTCCTGTTTGACAGTGTCATGTATAAGGAAAGGGCATATGGAGAACCGAAGGTTGGCTTTGATGGTGTCATAAAAAGCTGTTATTCTATCTTGAGAAGTATTGCAAACAAGAATGTGGATTGTTGAAGAAAATAAGAAAGGCAAACTCGAACTTATCATTCAACACTCCAACTATTTTAGAGCAATATTTTTACGGATCAATTTTCCAGTAAACTTGTTTAAATAAAACCCCAGGTCAGACCATAAAGTTTAAATCAAACCAAGTCAAAATCTTACTTCTTTGAAAATGCAATCTCAGCTATGAAGCTTTTGCAGTAAGTGATCACATAAAGGAATTATTTAAAAAGTTTGCATGGGTGTTCACAGAGTTCTTACTGGTCTTTATGGGAGTTATACGGCTAAAACTCTTGCATAGCACCTTGAAAGTATACTCCAAGGTGTCTTAGAAAAGGAGTTTGAATCCTGTAAGAAAGGTTGCTCAGTTACATGTGTGAAGTTGTCAATATATTACTGTGTAAATGATTTATTTCCCTTAAGAGGCAACAAAAATGCACTACCTACAGACTATTTCCAGTTCTTGTGTGGCAAAGAAAAAATAATAGGGTTTGTTTTGTTATTTTAACTGCATTTGATTGAATGTGTAGCATAATAAAAAGGAAGTTTTAAATTAGATATAAAATTCCAAAGGTGACAACAGATGAAGAGTATCTCATTTAATTAAAGTGGGTTTTGATTGCAAAAAAAGCAGGTATAACAGTCATTAGTTTCTTCATGTTTTTTGAATAAGGAATACAAAAAGCAAAATATTTATCCACTGCGACCTCAGCAAATTATTTAAGATAGATCACCAAGATAATTTGCATTTGTCCTGATATCTACATATAGAAGAACATGAAAAATACAGTTCACTTAGATGAGATAATGCCTATGTAGCAAGCATGTTAAGACAATATACCCTCATTGTCATTATTCAATATTTACACTGTATGTACCTACTGTAATTATTCTCTTGAGTATGTCACAAGAAGATAGATAGTTTAAGGTATATCTGACTTAGGAATTTTCTAAACTCTCTTAACAAGAAAACAAAATAATGTATTATCTTAACAGAGTAGCCAGAGTTACTTTGAATCATTTGATTTTATATTACCTGCAGGTGTGTCAACTTCAGGCCACCACACACAGGTGGAAGTGTAAGTTTGAGATTTATTTAATGTTACAGATTTCACCTATGTATGCCAATTAAAAAAAAAAAAAAAACACAAAACTATAAAACCATGAAAAAAACTCACACTTTTGCACAAAATAACATTTCCTTTATTCACTGAGAAATTTCAAAATAAGTTATATCCATGTTAACTTCATCCATTTCTGACTTATGGTAGTATGTGATTTATACACTGAGCTGTAGTGAAAAATAGACGAGAGGGCCAATTTGTTTTCTTTCATCCAATATACACCTGCTTCGAACACTTTATACCTTTACTGTTCTTGCTGGCTTTAGTGGAAACGTGATTGGGCTAGACTTACTTTGATGTATGATTTTGTTCATAGTGTATTTAACATTGAGCTACAAAAATTTTAGAAATGTCACCATAAAAATATGCAGAAATGACATGAAAAAATGTTAAGAAAATAATAGAATCTTCAAAAGACAAAACTATTCAAGATTACTTGTCTGTGAATATCTCAGTGTGAACAGTAATTAAAAATAAAAACTCAACAGTTATGAAATATCTTGGAAATTACATTAGTGGTTAATCTAAGAACATGATTTTTTCATCCTTCTTCATGCCTCTTGTAGTCAGTGTCTTTTTTTTTTTTTTTCCTTTGGTCAAGGTTGGTAAAATAAATCACTAAAATTTCTAAACATTTTTTATAAGTGCATTTTTCGTCTCTCTCACATCTCTTTTTTTCTATTTAAATTTTAACTCTGTGCATTTCAACTGTGAGCAATATTCTTTTATTTAATTCCAGGCAAGCCATTAAACCCATCTGTCCTAAATTTTAAAGGAACTTTGTTCCTTGATTAATGAACCTTTTGTGGAATTCACAGCATTATATCTTTAAAGTCCGATTATGCTATTCCTGAAATCCTCCTGTTGTCATAATTGCATGTATGAGACTCAGTTTGGATAATGTTTAGAAGCATTTCAGCTGATTCTTCCTTTGGGATTGAAGATCTGGCAAAATATGTCAGGTTTGTTGGATATTCCCAGTAATCTATAAAGCTTCATGCCAGAGTGGATATCCTGTGGCTCAGCTGAACTGTACATTGACTCAGTTCCTCCTAAAACAAATCTCTCTCTCTCTCTCAATCTTTTTTTTTTTTTTTTTTTTTTCAGAAAGTGTTAAAAAAGTAAATATTTTTTCAATTCTTTATAGCTTTTAAAAACATGTAACATCATTTATGAAGTGTTACCTTAGCCATAAATGACTTTATGATATAAATAATCAATATTTCTTATTTTTGAATGGGAAGCCAGAAATAGTAATTAAGGTCATACTTAGTTCAGGTTAAAGAAATGAGAAAACTGAGTTTGATGCTTAACAGAATTTCAGCTAGTGCTAGGGACATGTATGACACTGAAGTCCTTCTACTACCTTCCAATTAGAGAGCAAAATTAAGCATTAGAAATACAGTGGTATAAAGTGATCTATTTTCAATAGTTCCAAATGATATGTGGTATTTGCATGTTTTTTCTTTGTTTTAAGTTATAGGAATGCTTGCACTGGAAATGAGAAATGTACATTGATATGCACACACACGCAAAGCATTTTATTTCAATGTACACCTGTTCCTTGCTAGCCTGATCCTGATGCAATTCAAAGTTTCAGGATGTAATCGCACATTCAGACACTGTTCAAGTTTCAAGAAATAAAAGTCAGCACATTTTAAAAACTTATTCTAATTTAGTTGATTTAAACCCCATTTCTGATCTTTCCAAAGTTATTTAAGAGATTTGGATTCCTAAAATCTCCTATCTTTATGGAATATGAGCATCCTGACTTCACAAACAGCTTTAAAAAATTAAGCCATCACATTTATTTTACTCTGCAAGTTCAGAGAACTGAGTAAAATAATGTATTGAGAGAGTCTTTATCCACATTCCTTTGACATTGATTCCACCTGTTTCTTTCCTGTACTGATGAAATTCTGAACTGTCACTGCTTGATTTAATGCAATTACTGTAATTTTTACAAAAAGCTACATAAAAATATTTCTTTTCTACTGATGAGAAACTATTTAAATTTGAAAAAGATGTAAACTTGCTGGCCATTGTATGATTATAGCTTTAACATTGCAATAGTTTCTCCATTTCCTGGTAAATTAAGTTTTCTGAATTTTGTTTGTACTCTAGAGAAGTGGTGAACACATCAGACTGATATAAAACCTGAACAATAAACAACTTCTGTCAAGCAAATACAACACTGGAAAGAGAATGGAAATGGATAGAATCTGTCTGAGATACTAGATGGCAAAATACTAATGGGGATGTAAGGGTCACCTTAAAACTAAGATTTACACTCAGTTGTGTCTAACTGTTACTTTAGTTACTTTACATACTATATTGACTCACCACTGTTTGGTCCAATTTTTGATAAAATTAATTTAATGAAGAACTGCCACATGAATTTTCAATTTATGCAAAAATGAATCTTCCTCAGTAGTTCTGTAGAAAAAGTGGCTACATTTATTGTACAAATGAAATGCCTTGCTTTCTAATTTCCTGCAAACTTTTCCAGCGTCATTACTGCTATCTTGCGTTTCCTCTTTCAGTTCCATCTGCATTTAAACATCACATCCACGAATTTCCTTCACTGTTTCTTTCTCATGTTTCACTTTTTCTCTAAGAACAGCTCAAACCCATAGAGGTGCCATACCCAAGATACATAAAGGAGTGATAGCGGCAAATATTCTTGAGGGAATCTGACAAATTAGAATTTCTTTATGCTGAAAATCATTACATTAGATCAAATCACATCTTTGTATCACTGCAAAGCATCTGTCTAGCTCTTGATATTTTTCACATTACATGCAACACTGGATCATTAAGTTTTCTTCATTTCTAGAAAGTAGATTTTATTAAGTATGAATCTGGCATTCAAAAAAAAAAAAAAAAAAATTCAGTTCTTAAAACTCCTCAAAGTTTTATGCAAATATGTTCTCATAAAATATAAATGTAGACTATCGGCCTTCTTACTATGAAAATCCTTCTGGTTTCCTAACAACCTAAGTCTCCTGATCATCATAGCTTTTCACTACCCTAAGTTTCACAGTCTTAAAATGTAAAAAAAGCAATGAACAATGTATCAAAATCCTCCACATAAAAATAAATCAGTCTTTAGTTATATGATACCTGCTAATGCAGGTTTTCATGGCTGTATCAGAATTTCAGCAATAAGATAAGGAGATACACAAAGAATCATCTGTATTCTTCTGGCAACCCCTCCAACATATATATGCAAACACCTAAAACACATTTTTCATTTTACATTTTAGACAAATATTACAGGAATCACAAGTACATGGTTTAAATAAAGATGGAAAAAAAGAAAAAAAAAAGTCCCATAAATTGCTTTGTTTGTTTGTCTTCCAAATTGCATTGATTACTTTTATACATATGTACATATTCTTACATTTTAAACTTTCCTTCAAGTGTTTTTTTCCCAAAGATTTTGTTTAATTTCAAAATGAATGAAAGTTAAATACTCTTATTACATAAGCATTCATTCATTTCTTGCTATACTTGAACCAATAATAAAAAGAAAACACTACACAAAACCTGATTTAGTAAGGTTGCACATAATTTAGATCCTTGTAAAAGAATTATTCTTGTGTAGTCTGTTTCTGAATCTGTACTTACGGCAATTAACTGTGGAGATGAAAGCTTGATAGAATAAAAAGCAAGCATTCTTCCTCTGTGACATTTAAAAAATGTTATTCAAGCAGGGGGAAAATAGAAAAGTATCTTTGGCAGAAACATAGTTTCCCTCTTACAATTTACATTCCCTTACACAAGTCTGCAAGTGTCTAGGTACACTAATCCAGCTGCTATTTACCCAGCTGTTTTCTGGTTGGGTACTTATATAGGCAGTCTCAGCAGTGGTAATGAGACTCACTGCCTGTAACAGTAATGGAGGGAAATACTGTCATCATCATCTTCATTAACTTTGGGAACTGTCATGGGACATATTCTATTTTGGAGAAGTCTACAGTTATGTATGAGGAACACTGAGATATGTCTGTTTTACAAGCCAGTAGAATCTAACAAATAGATCTGAACAAATGTAANTGCTTTTTTTTTTTTTCTTCTCCATTGTGAAGATACCTTCTCTAGCATTAAGTCAGAGGTTCTATGTTTGATTTATTATTATGATTCCTTATTTGGTTTGATTATTTTCCCCAGTGTTGCATGAGAATTTGTTCTGCAGCTATCTTTTCTATTTGTCTTTTACTAGTAGATAGAGACTGTTTTCACTGAAATAGATATTGTGAAATAATAGTGATAATACAGCAATAATCTTATTTATTTGGAATTCTCAAGGCTACATACATACATTAAAATTATTTGCATATTTTAGACAATTAAACCACAAAGGTAATTGAGTTTCTCTATTAATAACCGTAAGTTTATCATCAACTATCTGTTCTTTTTGTCACAGGGAAATTGTTGTTTGAGAAACTTATTGTTAACTTCCAGTTAGTAAAAAGTAACATGTAATTTCCTTTAAATGAAGACTTAACGTTTAAATTGTGTACAAATATTTATCTCTTAATGTACTAGTTTAAGTAATGAATATTAACTTGATGTTAAAATTTTTCAACAAAGATATTCTCATTGTAATTACTAAATAAACAATTATTCTCTATTCCCTGACTTCAGAAGAGAGGAATTTGCCCCAGGTTCTTCCTATTTCCCTGCTCAGTGGCATAGGTCAGGACTCTAGCTGTTTAGCAGCTGTTTTGTTGACTAACTGGCTTTGTTTCTTTGCTCGTTGATCTTTTGTTTTTGTGACTAAGAAGATGCTTGCTGAAAAATTCCTGACACTTTTATTTCCAACATGTTCTCCAGATCCTTTTTCCTCCTATTATTTTCTGAATAGGAGAAGCGTATGGAATATCTAGGGGACTACTTCAACTCTTACTGTGAGTGAACTAAAAGGTTCGATTTTTCACTGACTATAAAATCTATTCTATCACATAATGGAATATAAGATGACTACAACTCATATGTCTGTATAGATAGTTTATCTTAGCTTCAATAACAGCAGGAAACAGGTTTCTTCTAAAAGTATCTGTGTACTCTACTAATCTCTCCAGTTTTTGTCAATGGTATTACAAGGAAGGCAGTGGCCAAACACTTGACATAAGCCCTGACAAAGCACAGCAGGAGTATTCCACAAGTTTGAGCGTACTGTTTTATGAAATCTCTGCCAAATTTAATGTCTGAGAAGAATTCTATATACAATCAGTCCCATCGGTGATCTAAACTCTTCCTTAGCACAGAAAGACACATCTGAGAATTCAGAAGCTATCACAACTAATAATTTGGACTGGTTTCTAAGGTTGTGAAATCCTTAATCAGTTAAAAGTTTATATTTCATGTGAGTTATACCTGAAGTAGAACAGGTGAGCTTCATATAGATAAGAAATTGATAAGTTATTGTGTATTTGATTGTATTACTTGAAATTTATTGTTTTTATTAGAATTAACTTGTGCTGGTGGCCTAAGATAACATAGCATTATGTATAAACAAATTAGCAACAGTGCAACATTATATATAAACAAATTAGCAACATAAGCTGCCTAATTGCATTCAAAACACGCAGCTGAAGGAATAAGGAAGGAAAAAACATTGTCTCTTACTGGAGGTTCTTTTAGGCAACTCAGTATATAATTAGCAATGGAATTTACACAGATTTTATACTGTTTCATTTAACAAGAGAAAGGAATTGTAGGAAGAAAGGAAGGAAAGAAGGAAGAAAAATAAGAAAAGAAGGAAAGATAATTGTGTTCTTCCAAATGACCACTAAAATAAACCATATCATCATTAAGCAGCACAGTAGAAGGAAGGAGGTCATTGAGGTGTTACTAAATCAGCTGCTACTGTCCCGTCCAGAGCATGAGTCCTCATTAAGATTTTATTTTATTTTATTTTATTTTTATTTTTTTATAGTCATTAATCAAAGACCATTTTGTGGATTGACTCAGTGGAAAGTAAACTTCTCAGATTCTTGGAAGAATACCTTGGGAAGCCTAGGAATGAAAAGACACCAGTTGCTTTATTTTTCCTTTTTTTTTTTTACGTTGATGAATGCAAGTTTGCTTGAGTAAACACAGTGTGAATGAAGTGGTTTCCATGCTGCCAGCCATGTCAGCCTCAAGATCTGACCTCTTGGTCTTGACATAGGAGATGACTGACATAAGCAAACATTGATACATTAAATGCTAATATAAAAATTGCATTACTACACAGCCCAGCCTTGCCTATGGACACAGTGTTACAAAAATGATGCATCTGAATTTCTAATGAGTCCCTTCTCCATTGTGTAGTTCAAACATAGCTGAAAAGGCTCCAAATGACTACAGCAAGCACTGTTTCAGTTAACACTATTGCGTGTACCAAGTCATGATTCATAGTCTTTCTGGCTGTCAATAGATAATAAGGAGGTGTTCGCTAAGACTTTTCTGTTTAAGCAGAAAGAGATTCCCCAAGCTACAAATCTGCCTGCAAGCAAAATAAAGGAAGAAGATAGGATGTATAGGAATAAAAAACAAGTTCTTTCCCATTTAATAGCACCCTTTGACTTCCCTTTTGTAAGCTGATTTCCACTGTGGTACTAATAAATAACTTTTTTTTTTTTTTTTTTTTTTTTTTTTTTTTTTTTTTTTTTTTTTTTTTTGGAATATATGATTACGATCATGGAAATTCAGCAAAACTTAGGAAAAAATTTCTTCAGAAAATCTCAGAATTGTTTTTTCCAAACACTCTGAAAGTTTTATTTTCTTCTACTCATGTTCCTTTTTTTTTTCTTTTAAATAAAATGTTTTACCAAACTTATCACTATCCAAAATTCTCTTAAACTGAAACTTCAGGTTAGAGTGCTCTAGAGAGTAAAGAACAATAAAAAATAGCTTGCTAGAAATGTTGCTTGGTTTTAAGGCATCTGTTTTACTAGCTGTAGAAGAGGATGAGGTAAAAATGGACAAAAACATTTGATTCCCAACAGACTAGGTTTCACAGAGCAAGGCCTGGTATATTTACTATGTCTGACCACTTGGATGACCTTCTTCAAGCTGCCGAGAGTGTTTTTTAAACATCTGTAAAATACATAGCATAAGAAAAGACAGAAAGGAGATTCTCGAGGGGCTCAATCAAACCTGCTAACTGTAATATTTTTCCTGAAGTGAAAATATTTTCTTACTGGAAATAAGAGAGATTCTCTTGTCAGATAAGGGACTTGTAAACTCTGGAAAGGGGAAATCACTAGCAGTGAATAGAGGTTCTCTTTGTGAGGGTACTTTCCATCTAATACTTTTCAGTTTTAGCCTATGCAAGAGAGTACCACAGAGCATGTCACTGGAAAAATCTCTCTACGAAAGTGTGAAAGGTATAAAACAATCTGCAGCATACTAATAGGTAAATCATTATTTAAATGCACCACCAGACCCACACTCATCACTAAATCTTACTAAAATGAAAATGATTAGAAACTGCGGGTGATTGTGTGTATGATGATATGACTTCGTTATTAATCGAAAACATTTCTGTGTCTAATCCTTGATGCTGGTTGAACCTGACGTGATTTACTTGTCAAACATGAGCTGTTCTGAATGTGACTGGTGAACACTGTGTTAGGTGGAGAGGGTCACATGAGATATTGTATTAGAAGAAACTCAGGAAAAAGTAACGGTCAAGACTCCCAGGAAGATTCACATCCTTATCCATTTCCACCAGTTTATAACATACACTGTCCCAATTGCTACTATTATAAGATGATATTTTTCTTTACTACATTGCAAGAAAAAAAGATTTCAGCTATTCCGAGGAGGCTCAAGTTCCACCAGTGTATAGTTTCTTTCTTTTGAACTTTATTTTTTTCCTCTTTTGTATTCCTTACTATCTACTGATTCCTTGAAATATTTCAGATCAGTGCTCCTTTTTAAAATAAATATCAACAAAAGTTTCTTCCTACCCAAGAGAACAAAATTGTTCACAATTGATATAGGTATTCTAGCTTCCAAATGTATCTTCTTTCTTGCTTTTGTCTTGGGAGGCAACATATAATGTAAGGAAGTAAACTGCCTAACCTTTTATGACATAGTAATCTACTAGCTGTAAATCAAGAAATGAAAATAATACGAATGGCATGGGATTCATATTTTCTTTCTTCTTCTTCTTCTTCTTCTTCCTTTNCCTTAGATTTGGGGAGGAAAAAAAGACGAAAAAGAAAAGTATAGAGGCTTTTCTGAGATTTTCACACTCAATCAAAATCCCTTAAAACTAGGCAGAGAGAATGCATTGTAGTTCTCACAGATTACACCTGAGGAAAGAGGTACAATTTACTTGGCTTTAATTATTAAAATGAGTCAGGTGCACAACTAGGGAAACTGCTAGAAGCAGTAAAATTTTAGATACTTGTGGAAAAACAAAGAAATACATAAAAACCAAAGCACATTAGAGAAGAAAAAAAGTTCTGCAGAAAATGATACCACAGCTTTTAAATCGTTTAGATGCTCTAGAATCATAGAATAACAGAATGTCCTGAGTTGGAAGGGACTCACAAGGTTCATTGACTACTCATAACTGCACACAGGACCACCCAAAAACCAAACCATATATCTGTGAGCATTGTCCAAACACTTCTTGAAGTCTAACAAGCTTGGTACCATGACCACTTTTTTTGAAAAGGCTGTTCTAGTGCCCAACTACCCTCCCAGTGAAGAAGCTTTTCCTCATACCCAACTCTGATGCAGCTCCATGTCATCATTCCCTCAGGTCACTAAAGAGAAGAGATCAGTACTTGTCTCTTCTGCTCTCCCTTGTGAGGAAGCTGTAGGCCACTGTAAGGCCTCCTGTTGGTCTCCTCTTCTCTGGGCTACACAAACCAAGTGTCTTCAGCCACTGCTAATATATTTTCCCCTAAGATGCCTCATTATCTTAGAATCATAGAATCATTTGAGTCGGAATGGACCTTTAAAGGTCATCTAGTCAAACTCCCCTGCAATGAACAGGGACACCTAAAGCTTGATCGGGTGCTCAGAGCCCCATCCAGCCTGACCTTCATCTTACATTCCATTACCATTAGTAGTAAATTTGTTCTCTCTCCTTATCTTAATTGGGTATACTCTTCTGTCTGCTTCTTCATGCTGGTTGGGCGGTCGATCACATAGTCCTGCTACAATTTCTGCCATGTTGGTCTTTCACCTGACTCCTAGGCAGCGATGCTTGACCCTTTCATCATGACAACTAAGCTACATCCAGTCGAGCCCGTCTATAAAAGAGAGGGCTCCCTTGCCTCCTCTCCTTCCCTGCCTGTGTCTGCACTCTGGTCATGCAAGCCATCCCATTGCATCTCACTGAGGCCTATGATCTCGTAGTCCTGAGACTGGGCTAAAAATTCCTATTCCCTCCTGCTTACTTCTCATAGCACGTGCATTTGTAGCAACGCATTTAAATTGGTCCCTTAATGAAATAGAGAGTAATAGTTACTGACATCCATCTCAACACCAAAGCCCACTGTCTTAAAGTCAGCATGGTCAAAGCATGGAAAGGATGGCCCCAAGAATTTGTGGAGTTGACACCTTTTGAGATACTGAAACCTGACTGTACTACATCCCCATCAACCAGCTCAAGTTGATCTTGCTTCAGGAGGTGGCTCAGACTGAGGTGTCTCGAGAGGTCCCTTCAAACCTCAACAATTTTGTTATCTTCACAGGGATCCTCTGGATGCTCTCTAATAGTTGTATGTTCTTACATTGCAGCAAAACTGTGCACAGTATTCACTGTGAGGCTGAATCAGCACAGAGCAGACCAGGACAATCCCTTCCCCTAACCAGCTTGCAATGTTATGCTTGATGCACCCCAAGAGATGGTTGGCCCTTTTTACTCCCAGGGCATGGTGCTGTTTAACATGCAAATTGCCACCAACCGGAACCTGCAAATTCCTTTCTGTGGGGCTGCTCTCCAGCCTCTTGTCCTCATGGCTGTACATATATCCAAGGTTGTCCCATTCAAGGTTCAGAATCCAACACTTCCTCATAGTAAAGTTCAGTGGTTAGCAACTGTCCAACCCTCTGATCTGTCATGATCAGTCTGCAAGGTCACTCCACCCTTAAGGAAGTGAGTAGCTCCTTCCTGCTCCTTCCTATTTAGTGTCATCTAGAAAGCTACATAGTATAACTTCAAGTCTGATATTCAAATCATTTATGAAAACATTAGAAAAAAACTGACCCTAAAATGGTGCCCTGGGAACCAACACTAGTGATTGGCCACCAGCCCAATGTAACTCATTAACTATAACTTTTTGAACATGATCCATCAGCCAATTGTTCACCCATTGAATTAAGCTTTTGTCTAGCTGTAACAATGGACATTGTGAAGAAGGCTACTATGAGAAATAGTTTCGAAAGCTTTGCTGAAATCCAAAAAGATTACATCAACAGTCTTCCCTTGGTCAACTAGCTGCATAATCTTGTCATAAAAGGAAATTAAGTTTATTAAACAGGACTTTCCCCTCATGAATCTTTGTTGACTGTGACTAATGGTTGCATTGTCTTTCAAGTGTTTTTTAATAATTCTCGGAATAATCTTCTCCATAAATTTACTAGACACTGAATTGAGACTGACAGGCCTATAATTATCAGGGTCCTCTTCCTTACACTTCTTGAAAACTGGGACAGGTTCCAGTTTGCTGGACCTTTTCAGATTCCCAAGACCTTTGGAAAAGAATTGAAAGAGGTCTTGCAACAACGTCAACTATATCTTTGCGTATTCTGGGATGAATCCATATGAAATCCATACCATGCCTTATCATGTTTAGCAGTAAAACCTGGAGGTAAAGGAGGAAGATAAGGGTGTTTAAAGTGATGATGTTTGTATTCTCCTAAATAACGGGCCTCGCTTTCCTGGAAATGGCTGAATATCTGCCTGCCAATAGGAAATAGTGAATTAATCCCTCAGTTTGCTTTGATTACATGCATAGTTCTATCTATCTAACTTATCTCAATTCATGAGTTTTCTTATTTTTATCTTTCCAATTCTCTCTCCCATCCCTCTATGGGAAACTCTAGTGCTTAACTGTCTACTGAGTTTAAACCACAACACATTAAATAAGTCACTTAAAGTAAAGCATCTGGAACTGCAGGTAAGGTCACTATCAGTTATTTTTGATGGCTAGAGAAGACTATTGGAGACAAGGAGTGGGGAAGAAATTTAAAAAGTTTGGGTCCGTATACCCCACACAAAGACAAGAAGCAACATTCTAACTGTACCAAAATTGAAACCTAGCCCCAGCATCCATTCCAAACTGAACACTCATCTTCTGTGTCAATATTCATTATTCAAGAAAAAAAAAAAATCAAGGTCTGAGCATACAGGAGCCTCATACAGCTCAACAAGGAGAAATACAAAGTTCTGCATCTGGGAAGGTACAACCCCAGGCACCAGTACTGGCTGGAGGCCACCTGGATAGAAAGCAGCTCTGTGGAAAAAAAAACAACTGGGTGGCCTGGTGGACATCAAATTGAATGTAAGCCAGCAATGTGCCATTGCCACTATGAAGGCTAAATGTACCATGGGCTGAATAAGGCAAAATATTACCAGCAGTTTGAGGAAGTTGATTGTTCTAATTTACTTAGGTCTAGTGAGGTCACACCTGGAATAGCGTGTCTAGTTCTGGACTCTCCAGTACAATAGAGACCTGGAGTGACTGAAAAGGGTCCAATAAAGAGCCACTGAGAAACTGAAGGGAGTGCAGCAATTATTCTGAGAAGAGACTAAAAACTGTGACTGTTCAGCCTAGAGAAATGAAGGCTCAAGAGGGAATCATACTGATATACATAAATAACAGAAGGAAGAGTATGTAGCCAGACTCTTTCAGTGGTACCCAGTACCAGAGCAAGAAGCAATGGGTACAAACTGAAACACAGGAGGTTCCATCTGAACATTAGGAAACACTGAGCACCAGGAAGTTTTCTACATTTGCCTGTTAATAGATACTTCTTTCCTACCCCTTTAAGAGTTCTTCCAGTAAAACTTGCAAAACCTATAGAAATTTTAAAATTAATTTTAAAGTATTTCCTTGTTAATAATTATTTGGGTAATATACAATATTAATAATATTAAGTGACCTTGTAATACTTTCTATGTTTAAACAGAAATAATATCTTTTATTCACAAAAAACTTCCACTGATAAGTGCAAACAAATGTAAGGACTAAATAGTCACTATATTTTAGTTTACTATGTAGAAAATCCTTAATTATTTTTTTTTTAATCATTGAATACTCCAATATCCATTTGCAATGTCTTTTATGTATATCTTTTTGATTATTTTGATTTTAATTTTTGATTATACTTTCTAACTTCTAGTTCACTTTCTGATCAATTTCTAGCTCGAAGTTCATTCTAAGTATTTAACCATAATAATCTTACTGTGTTTGTCATTTGGAAATTGCTGCTCACATTGAGTTTCATTTCACTTTTATAGTTTTACCATTATTTTTAAGTCCTAACTGTTAAATCTGACTTCCCTTCACGTCTCAATTATTATTATTTTTTGTTTTGCCTTCTTTTCATAACATCTTGTTTAAAGTTTACTTCAGGTCATTGCATATCACATCATAACAACATCAGAATATTTGCACAGAAAAATCCTGGAAATATTTTTAAAGCAAATATTGCAAGCTTGTCACTCAGTAATTTATTAATGCCTGATGAAGAAAATGTTTGTTCTATTACACCTACAGTACATTCCAGAATGTCAAATTAGTCAAATTTTAACTAGATCCCTATGATATAACATTCATCTAACATAATTTTGCAAAAGTAACATCTATATTTTCAGTAAAGTTACACAGTACATTAATTTCTTCATGTATATATTTTAGAATTACAAGTATTTAAGAATTCCTGAACTTTACACATAAATGAATTTACTAACTTTCAGAGAACATTCAGGATAAAGTGTAACTAGACTTAAAAAGAGTTTATACAAAGTATTCATGTGCATATCTGTTTTTCAACTCCCTTCCCATGAAGCTTCTCTTCCAGAAGCATACTTAGGCACCTTTCCTTTTAATGGTTATACATCTTCCGTCTCCTCAGCATCCTTCGTCTAAGATTCAACCTTTTTTCCATATAGTCATCATTCAAACCTTTTGCTGGGGGGGTATAGCACAAGATCTTACCACTTACCCTTCCCTTGCATAGGAAATTAACTTCTGCACTTCGTGATAATTCAGCTGTGAGCTACTGTAAAGCTGGCATACTGACACCTGGAAAATAAATAGGAAGCAAACAAACAGATGGCCTGGCAACTTAAAATAAGTAACATTAGATGATTCCTGGCAGCAGCCGAACTTCCTGCAGGGAGATAGAGATTTGACAGCTTTCCCAGTCTCCATCTGCTGGTTTTATTTTCATTACGTAGAAGTCAGTCTTTCTCTTGCCACAGGCTGATGTAAGAAAACGTGTGCTATTGACAAGCAATTACTTGTATTTCATGTGTCAGTATATCACCAGAGACTGAGGAATATGCATTACACTGCTGAGCTACGATAAGATTTTAGAAGTCTGG
This sequence comes from Pavo muticus, assembly GCA_016647715.1. Taxonomy (NCBI): domain Eukaryota; kingdom Metazoa; phylum Chordata; class Aves; order Galliformes; family Phasianidae; genus Pavo; species Pavo muticus. The sequence continues at coordinate 130,387 of JACDJE010000552.1, read as the reverse complement.
TTGATGTTTATAGTTGAATTTGCTGACTCCTGAGATCAATGTCTGGTTTACCCTTCAAAATGAGCTCATTCTGATACAACGTTAGTTTCAGTAAACAGAAAGAGAATGGTGGTAGGTCCTCTAATGTTTTGTTTTATACCATGTGACTTGAATCACTTCATGGAATCCTCAGATGAGGAAAGTGAAAACATTTGTGTTCTCACATCCTCATGCATAAAAAAAGCTAGAGACGAAGAGCAGGAATGTTCTATCGTTAAAAAGAAGTCCCTGTTGAGAACTGTTACTGCTAACACATTCAGTGAATTAGATATTTTACTTTTATCTTTAAATTAAACTTAGAAAATTTAGTTTGGGGACAACTTCTAGGTGTAATTTTATTTTCAAACTCAGAAAAATTCCCATATTTTACCTATGAATCACAAGAAACAATAAAAGTTTATGATCTCGTGGCATAGTTTCACTGATTTGGACTGAGATCCCTAACAAGAATGTTTCATTTTAGCCTTAAAATATAAACTATTATGAAATTTAGCTGCTTTTTTTTTTTTTCTTCTCCATTGTGAAGATACCTTCTCTAGCATTAAGTCAGAGGTTCTATGTTTGATTTATTATTATGATTCCTTATTTGGTTTGATTATTTTCCCCAGTGTTGCATGAGAATTTGTTCTGCAGCTATCTTTTCTATTTGTCTTTTACTAGTAGATAGAGACTGTTTTCACTGAAATAGATATTGTGAAATAATAGTGATAATACAGCAATAATCTGATTTATTTGGAATTCTCAAGGCTACATACATACATTAAAATTATTTGCATATTTTAGACAATTAAACCACAAAGGTAATTGAGTTTCTCTATTAATAACCGTAAGTTTATCATCAACTATCTGTTCTTTTTGTCACAGGGAAATTGTTGTTTGAGAAACTTATTGTTAACTTCCAGTTAGTAAAAAGTAACATGTAATTTCCTTTAAATGAAGACTTAACGTTTAAATTGTGTACAAATATTTATCTCTTAATGTACTAGTTTAAGTAATGAATATTAACTTGATGTTAAAATTTTTCAACAAAGATATTCTCATTGTAATTACTAAATAAACAATTATTCTCTATTCCCTGACTTCAGAAGAGAGGAATTTGCCCCAGGTTCTTCCTATTTCCCTGCTCAGTGGCATAGGTCAGGACTCTAGCTGTTTAGCAGCTGTTTTGTTGACTAACTGGCTTTGTTTCTTTGCTCGTTGATCTTTTGTTTTTGTGACTAAGAAGATGCTTGCTGAAAAATTCCTGACACTTTTATTTCCAACATGTTCTCCAGATCCTTTTTCCTCCTATTATTTTCTGAATAGGAGAAGCGTATGGAATATCTAGGGGACTACTTCAACTCTTACTGTGAGTGAACTAAAAGGTTCGATTTTTCACTGACTATAAAATCTATTCTATCACATAATGGAATATAAGATGACTACAACTCATATGTCTGTATAGATAGTTTATCTTAGCTTCAATAACAGCAGGAAACAGGTTTCTTCTAAAAGTATCTGTGTACTCTACTAATCTCTCCAGTTTTTGTCAATGGTATTACAAGGAAGGCAGTGGCCAAACACTTGACATAAGCCCTGACAAAGCACAGCAGGAGTATTCCACAAGTTTGAGCGTACTGTTTTATGAAATCTCTGCCAAATTTAATGTCTGAGAAGAATTCTATATACAATCAGTCCCATCGGTGATCTAAACTCTTCCTTAGCACAGAAAGACACATCTGAGAATTCAGAAGCTATCACAACTAATAATTTGGACTGGTTTCTAAGGTTGTGAAATCCTTAATCAGTTAAAAGTTTATATTTCATGTGAGTTATACCTGAAGTAGAACAGGTGAGCTTCATATAGATAAGAAATTGATAAGTTATTGTGTATTTGATTGTATTACTTGAAATTTATTGTTTTTATTAGAATTAACTTGTGCTGGTGGCCTAAGATAACATAGCATTATGTATAAACAAATTAGCAACAGTGCAACATTATATATAAACAAATTAGCAACATAAGCTGCCTAATTGCATTCAAAACACGCAGCTGAAGGAATAAGGAAGGAAAAAACATTGTCTCTTACTGGAGGTTCTTTTAGGCAACTCAGTATATAATTAGCAATGGAATTTACACAGATTTTATACTGTTTCATTTAACAAGAGAAAGGAATTGTAGGAAGAAAGGAAGGAAAGAAGGAAGAAAAATAAGAAAAGAAGGAAAGATAATTGTGTTCTTCCAAATGACCACTAAAATAAACCATATCATCATTAAGCAGCACAGTAGAAGGAAGGAGGTCATTGAGGTGTTACTAAATCAGCTGCTACTGTCCCGTCCAGAGCATGAGTCCTCATTAAGATTTTATTTTATTTTATTTTATTTTTATTTTTTTATAGTCATTAATCAAAGACCATTTTGTGGATTGACTCAGTGGAAAGTAAACTTCTCAGATTCTTGGAAGAATACCTTGGGAAGCCTAGGAATGAAAAGACACCAGTTGCTTTATTTTTCCTTTTTTTTTTTTACGTTGATGAATGCAAGTTTGCTTGAGTAAACACAGTGTGAATGAAGTGGTTTCCATGCTGCCAGCCATGTCAGCCTCAAGATCTGACCTCTTGGTCTTGACATAGGAGATGACTGACATAAGCAAACATTGATACATTAAATGCTAATATAAAAATTGCATTACTACACAGCCCAGCCTTGCCTATGGACACAGTGTTACAAAAATGATGCATCTGAATTTCTAATGAGTCCCTTCTCCATTGTGTAGTTCAAACACAGCTGAAAAGGCTCCAAATGACTACAGCAAGCACTGTTTCAGTTAACACTATTGCGTGTACCAAGTCATGATTCATAGTCTTTCTGGCTGTCAATAGATAATAAGGAGGTGTTCGCTAAGACTTTTCTGTTTAAGCAGAAAGAGATTCCCCAAGCTACAAATCTGCCTGCAAGCAAAATAAAGGAAGAAGATAGGATGTATAGGAATAAAAAACAAGTTCTTTCCCATTTAATAGCACCCTTTGACTTCCCTTTTGTAAGCTGNTTTTTTTTTTTTTTTTTTTTTTTTTTTTTTTTTTTTTTGAGAATAATCATTATATGGTAGCACTGAGAGTGCTATCACTTAGCTGCTTAAAATAAGTTTCATTTAGTGCAGGTTTTCAGAGTTCATAAATTTAGAGGTGATTAATAAGAACAAGGTTCTGAAAAAAGATAACCTAACATAAAAAACAAATCAACTCATTTTTATTTAGAATCAATTAAAAATATATACGGTAGAAATACGGTAGAAGATCTTCAAATGTGCCAGGTACTTCACATCAGTCACAACAACCCCATGCAATGCTACAGGCTTGGGGTAGAGTGGCTGGAAAGCTGCATGGAGGAAATGGATCTAGGGGTATTAGTTGACAGTTGGCTGAACAGGAGCCAGCAGTGTGCCCAGGTGGCAAAGAAGGCCAATGGCATCCTGGCTTGTATCAGAAATAGCGTTGCCAGTAGGAGCAGGGAGGTGATTGTTCCCCTGTACTCTAGTGAAGCAACACCTCAAGTAATGTGTTCGGTTTTGGGCCCCTCACTACAAGAAGGACATTGAGGCCCTGGAGCATGTCCAAAGAAGGGCAACAAAGCTGAAAAAGGGTCTAGAGCACAAGTCTTGTGATGAGAAGCTGAGGGTGCTGGGATTGTTTAGTCTAGAGAAGAGGAGACTCAAGGGAGATATTATTATCTCTACAACTTTGTGAAAGGAGGTTGTGGCGAGTTTAGGGTCAGCCTCTTCTCCTGGGTAAGGACATTAAGTTGTGCCAAGGGAGGTTCAGGTTGGATATTAGGAAAAATTTATTCTCAGAAAGAGTGGTCAAGCATTGGAACAGGCTGCTAGGGAGGTGGTCTCCATTTCTGGAGGCTTTCAAGTAAAGAGTAGATGTGGCATTTAGGGACATGGTTTAGTAAGCATGATGGTGATGGTTTGATGGTTCGACTAGATGGTCTTAGTGGTCTTTTCCAATCTTAATGATTATATGATTCCAAAGAAAGAGAAAAAGAGGGGAAAATTCAACTACTACTCTATATTTTACCAATCTATATCATCCTTATCTATCCAAGTATAAAATAACATAAGTTATGTGAAGAAACTTACATCTGTAAAAAGCTTTTAATTGTCCAAACTTTTAGTTGCAATCGTGAGTTATCTGTGAAAATCAGAAACTATCAAATAAATCAGGGATGGTCAATCCCTGAGACCACAAACATACAGCCTTGACCATAACTAAACTGACAGTTCTTACTATGGCAGAGGCTGTCATGAACACTTCACAGAATCACAAAATTGCAGGGGTTGGAAGGAAACTCAAGACATCATTGAGTCCAACACTCCAGGCAAATCAGATTCCCTACAACAAGCTGCACAGAATCACAGAATTACAGAATGGCTCGGGTTGGAAGGGACCTCAGGGATCATCAAGCTCCAACCCCCCTGCCACAGGCAGGGCCACCAACCTCCATATTTAATACTAGACCAGGCTGCTCAGGGCCCCATCCAACCTGGCCTTGTACACCTCCAGGGACGGGACATCTCCAACCTCTCTAGACAGCCTGTTCCAGCACCTCACCACTCTCGTGGTAAAGAACTTCCCCCTGACATCCAATGTAAATCTTCCCTCCTTCAACTTAAAACCATTTCCCCTTGTCCTGCCACTTTCTACTTTTGTAAAGAGTTGACTCCCTTCCTGTTTATAGGCTCCCTTTAGGTACTGAAAGGCTGAAATTAGGTCACTCCACAGCCTTCTTTTCTCCAGGTTGAACAAGCCCAGCTCCCTCAGCCTGTCTTTGCAGGGGAGGTGCTCCAGCCCTCTAATCATCTTAGTGGCCCTCCTCTGGATCTTTTCCAACAGTTCCCTGTCTTTCTTGTATTGAGGGCTCCAAACCTGGACACAGTACTCCTAGATGGGGCCTCACAAGGGCAGAGTAGAGAGGGACAATCACCTCCCTGTCCCTGCTGACCATCCCTCTTCTGATGGAGCTCAGGATGCCATTTGCTTTCCAAGCTGCAAGAGCACACTGCTGGCTCATTTTAAGTTTTTCATTCACCAGGACCTCCAGGTCCTTCTCTGCAGGACTACTCTCAAGGACTGCTCCTTCCAGTCTGTATATACGCCTGGAATTCCCCCAGCCCAAGTGCAAAACCTTGCACAGGTAGGCATTCAGTCGGGTCTTGAGTATCTCCATAGAAGGAGACTCCACAACCTCTATGGGCAACCTGTTCCAGGGCTCTGTCACCCTTATCATAAAGAACTTCTTCCGCCTGTTAGTATGGAACTTGCTATGTTCAAGTTTTAGATCATTACTCCTTGACGTATTGTTACCTACCACAGAGAAGATCCTGGCCTCATCCATCTGCCTCCCACCTCCCTTTAGATATTTATAAACATTAATCAGATCTCCTCTCAGTCTTCTTTTCCCCAGGCTGAACAGACCCGGGTTACTCAGCCTTTCCTCATACAGGAGATGCTCCAGGCCCTTTATCATCTTTGTCGCCCTCTGCTCTTCTCCTTCTAGAAGATCCCTGTCTTTTTTGAACTGAGGAGCTCAGAAATTGACACAATAGTCTAAATTTGGCCTCACCAGGGTAGAGTACAGGGAGAGGATCACCTCCCTCGACCTGCTGGCCACGTTCTTTTTAATGCACCCCAGGATACCATTGGCCTTTTTGGCCACAAGGGCACACTGCTGGCTCATGGCCAACCTGTTGTTCACCAGGACCCCCAGATCCTTCTCCTCAGAGCTCCTTTCCAGCAGGTCATTCCCTAACCTGTACTGATGCATGCTGTTTTTCCTCCCCGGATGCAAGACTCAACAATTGCTCTTGTTAAACCTCATCAAGTTCCTCCCTGTCCAACTCTTCAGTCTGTCCAGGTCTTTTTGAATGGTAGAACAGCCTTTGAGTGTGTCAGCCACCCCTCCCAGTTTTGTATTATCAGTCAATTTACTGAGGGCAGACTCTGTCCCTTCATCCAGGTCACTGATGAAGATATTGAACAAGACAAGACCCAGCACCAAACCCTGGGGAACACCATTAGTTACAGGCCTCTATACTACAGGCTCCAGACTCTGTGCTGCTGATGACAACCCTCTGGGCTCTGCCAGTCAGCCAGTTCTCAACCCACCTCACTGTCCACTCATCCATCCCACATTTCCTCAGCTTTTTTATAAGGATGTCGTGGGAGACAGTATCAAATGCCTTGCTGAAATCAAGGTAGACTACATCCACTGCTCTCCCCCCATCCACCCAGCCAGTGACAACATCATAGAAGGCTACCAGGTTGGTCAAACATGATTTCCCCTTGGTGAACTCATGTTGACTACTCCTGATAATATTCTCTTCTAATTGATTGGAGAGGGTATCCAGAAGAAGTTACTCTATCACCCTTGCAGGGACAAAGGTGAGGTTGACTGACCTGCATTTTCCCAGATCCTCTTTCTTGCTCTTTTTGAAGACTGGAGTGACAAAGCTTATCCTCCAGTCTTCTGGCGTATCACCTGTTTACCAAGATTTTTCAAAGATGAAAGAGAGTGGTCTAGCGATCATCTCTGCCAGTTCTCTCAGTACATGTGGGCGCATTCCATTGAGGCCCATGGATCTGTGTTCATTGATTTTGACTAGGTGCTCTCTGACCAAATCCTCCTTGACCAATAGGAAGCTTTCCTTTTCCCAGATTCTCTCTCTTATCGCCAGGGTCTGGGATTCCCGAGGGCTTGTCTTAGCAGTAAAAACTGAAGCAAAGAAGGCATTTAGAATCTCCACCTTCTCAGCATCCCCTGTCTTTGAAGAGGTCAAAATTGGCTCTCCTGATGTCCAGGGTAGCAAAACTACTTATTATTTTTCTCCTTCCACACAAGATCTTGAATTCCACCATCCCATAATCGCTGCATCCCAAGCTGCCTCCAACCTTTGCATCCCTGACCAGCCCTTCCTTGTTAGCAAAACGAAGGGCAAGTAGCACACCCCTCCTCATTGGCTTCTCCATCATATGCATCAGAAAGTTATAATCAACACATTGCAGGAACATCCTGGACTATGTGCGCCTGGCTGTGTTGCTTATCCAACAAATATCAGATGGTTGAAGTCTCCCATAAGAACCAGTTCAAGGGATTGTGAGGCTACTTCCAGCTGTTTGTAGAAGGCCTCATCAACTTCCACCTCCTGATCAGGTGCCTGTAGTATACAAACACAACGTTTGCCAATAAGGAGAGTTGTGTCATTTTAATTACTGCATGGTGATGTCAGCATAGCTCAGGACAATAAAGAAAAATAACAATAAAATTGAATATTTGACTTTGAATTCTACCACTTCATTTTCAAGATATTTGTGAGAAGATCAAATTGTCTGGCAATCTCATGGACATGTTTTGAAGGATGTGAAAGACTGAAATTTTCAAAGGAAATTCTGATCTTCTTTGTTTTCTTTCCTAAAACAATTATATACAAATAAATGATGCAGAATGTCTATAATCTCTTAAATTTTATAATCTCTTAAATTTTATTTCCCTTGCCTTGCCTTGCATTGCCCTGCCTTGCCTTTCAAATACTGTATTACAATTTTGATCAATATAAAAATTCTCTGCCCAATTAAGATTGAAAATTTTGGCTGGCTGCAGCCTTGAGTCCCAGTGCTGTACATTTTCCATATTTTTTCTCTATTTATTCAATCACCATAGCTACCTGCATTCAAAGTTTCACACCTGCAAGTGTTGAAAGCCAACTTTCTAATATTTTGGCATCTGTATCTTTAGGAAAAGCTTAGGCCAAATCTGCTATAGACCCCAATCCCTACATTGTTTTAGTCAAGAGAACAGATGTTTATGATACTAATTAAGTGTTGAAGATTTTTGTTTCTTGATACAGCAAAACACAGTTTTAAAAATATATGCATGTGTTTATGCATATACACTTCTGTGTGTACATAGAAGTATATATGCTTTTTTTTTTTT
>JACDJE010000552.1:76586-120852 GCA_016647715.1 Pavo muticus | reverse complement strand
TTCTTAAACATCCTGGTGACTGCCTTTCCTTTCTCAAGCTCTTTTGGTTTCTGTTGAGAAAAATCAGATGAGCTATCTTGGCAAGAAGTCCAGAAAGAGTTCAGTTATTACACTTACTAAAGGAACAGGTAAAACAATTTTAGAGAATTTGGAAGAAGATCACCCTGGAAGAAATAGAATGTCTTGGTTTCAATACTATATATTTGACAACAACAATACCAATCTGAGTTGATTCTGAGTCAGAACCAACACTTGGTATTTCAAGATAGTCATTATACTTTCCCTGTATTTTGCCTGCTGTGGGCCGAGGCATTTTAGTGTTATGTATTGTGTGAACTCATTTAATCTGATATTCATTCATGTTGAGTACAGCAAAGTAGTAACTCTATAATTTTTCAGTGTAGAAATTAATACCTACCAGAGCTTTTTGTGAAAGTTCTGTACTACCTACAGAGAGCAACATAAGTAGTGTGTATAAATGATATTAACATTATTTAAAGGAATATGCCGAAAGATTTCATGGTATTTCATATTTCTGAGGTTGTTTCTACTAGTTAGCTATTGACTCCAAACTCTTTTCCACATTACTTTATCCACTCATGAAAGAAAAAAAAAATCTATAAATCCCAGTTGAATTTTTGTTTTGTTCTGTTTTGTTTGTAAAACACCTATTTTTTATGAAAATAAAATTCGCTTTACATATAGAAGGATTTAGCTTTTACTAATCAGTAAGTTATACATATAATTTCCTTTCTCAGCATTGAAATCTCCCTTATGCAATTAGCGTTTTTACTATTCTGATGTACTTTTTATCTCTTTATTTTACATCATTTTATTAAGAAACAAATTATGCCCTTGGATGCATGAATGTGACTCCTGTTAACATAGTGAAAGTTGCATGTGTGCATTCAAGGGCGATGTTTTTCCTGAAAAGTGAGATTTATCTTCAAAGTAGCTACTCTAACAGCCATGGCTGAGGCTTCAACTAAATGAACAAATTTTATTAAGAAAAGATGAACTGTGCTGGAATTATTTTTAAATCCTTCTTGTTAAAATGTGCAGAGATAAGGTTTAGATACTAGCAAAAGTTTAACTGTATCCACATTTTCACTGGTGTAAATCTAGATCACTTCCAGTTATTCTTTCTGACACTTTGGCTCCAATTGAATGTAGGTGGACAGTCCTGGAAAACAAACTGAGCTTTCGTGTGACTGTACAACATCACTTTGAAGTTAATAAAAATCCATGTGTATAAACTTCCTTTTGCAAGATTAGAACCTAAATAATAACCAAAGAATTTGTCTTGGTGCCAAGGATGGTGTGCTAAATGAAGTTTTTAGATTCTTCTCTAGTCATTTCAGTTTGTTATATATTTCTTGGATAAAATCTAGAAGCCTTCATTTGTGAGATATGAAGTGTGACTAGTTGGTCGTTTGGGTAAATACATGAAAGTTTTTAAATTTACATAACATGTATTTATATCTTCAGTCTTTAACATAGCTGAATCACAACACTTTTAATTTCAAGAACAGTAATTCCATTAGTAATGGAGAATACATTTCAAAGCTGTGTTTAGCATCTACTATTATCAGCAATGGCCTGAACAGTTAATTCTGGACTTAGTAAGCTAAAATAAAAATGACCTTCAAATTGTCACACTAACTAGATGGTTCATATTTAGAAAATCCCTTCATAAGCTGTGTCTTTTAAATGAAAATGTTTTCAAAATCATTTCCTTCTACTGCAGACACTTTAAGCTATATTTTATTCTTTTTCAGAATAGTGATACATTATCATCTAGAAATGCACACAAATTTTGAGGAATTTAGGATTATGTCACTTTTTATAAGTATCTTTATTCATAAAGGTAAATGGTTTTCTTCTCTCCCTATCCTTAAGATCATAATTTACTTCTAGCATGTTCAAAGCAACCTGATGTCTTTTTTTTTCCTACAAGAATATCACTATTAGCCATATTATAAAGCATGCACATTATTCCCCCTTTCAGTATATGTTTATTTGTTTTCATTTCCCAGTACTTTAGTAGACTAAATTGATCTGTATAAGCTCTAGACTCAGTGGTCAGAAGTTTGATATCTTACTGCTGGGTGCTGTAAAAATACATGCAGATTCAGCCTTCCTCTGAGCTTGCTTGCTAAACTGCCATGAAGAGATACAAATAGGAACACTGGATACATTCATGATAGAGGCACAGTTTATTAAAGAAAAACATGAAAGATTTTGTGAAATTCTTACAAAATTTGTAATTATTATATCCTTATTGTTCATTTAAATGGTGGACTATAAATGAAATGTCTATGCATATAAATAAAGTATATGTATCTCATGTTTCATATTAGATGTTACATACACAGTGAAATCTTTAGTCCTTTTTTCAGCAAAACACTTAGAAATCTTTATCTCAAAAATCAAAATTCTGATCACATAGTTTCACTGGATGAATATGCATTTGGATACTTGCTACTGGGCCTAATTAAGGAATATACTTAACAGTATTCCTGTGCTCAACAATTAATATGTATTTTTAAGTCAATTGGAAGAAAATAATCTCCAATCTAAAAAAGATGATAAATGAAAGGGGAAATTAGATTTGAACAGTGTGTTGAAAAATGTCTCTAGGCTCCTTATGGTGTCTTCAAATGTTGAACCAGTTTCCACTTTGCTATTAATGTAAAATGAAGTTTCTGAGCTGCGCTAAGGTAGGATTAAATAGGAAGTAACAACTTCAGAGAGCAGAGGCAAAGCAGACTACCTAGCAATGGAAGAAAAAAACAATAAAACTGCCTTTTGAATATGATGTGATTGCTAAGGATCCTTATGCTTCATTTTCCTAATTAGACTTAAAACTTTAAATGGACAAATTTAATGGTCATTTTTTTAATTAAAATTCAAGAGTACATGCTATAGTTAACAAACCCAAATATATTATCCCTATGTTTTCTGTTGATATAATTAAATAAAATTCTTCTATCTCATCGTCTATTTATGACCTATCTCATTCTCAGGTCAAAATACATAGGAAGAATCCCTATGGATTTTACTCTTGAATATTCAATTTCAAGATATCCTACTTAAAAAATAAATAGAAGCATTATTATCTCCAAGAGACTTTCTATTAACAAAGAAGGATTGCAGTTTAATCTACCTGGTGAAAGGGTAAATCCTGTTCTATGTACTTTCTTGATCTTATTAGTTATCTTTTAAGAGAGGAAGATACACTTGCAGGTTTTAGAACACCATGACAATTTTGTGTCTCACACAACAAAACTGGCAAGAAACAGAGGTCATACTCAAAAGAAATAAATATACTTTAAGAACTCCTTATTCAGATTAATATTTCTGTTGAAATTTAGATAAATATTATACAGATACTTCTCTCTGAGCTAAAAATTCAGGTAACTGGATTTCTACTTGCAGAAGCAAATACATTTAATTTTTAACCTGCTGTACATTCTCCACAGAATTTAAACTTGTATGAGGTCTGTGCAAAATTCCTCATCCAAAAATCGTAATGTTTAAATTCCTTCATATGTATGTAAGAGAAAAGCAATCTGATTTTGCTAATCAAGTGATTTGCAGCATTTGATATTTATGAACAACTTAAAACAGAACCATTGAATATGTTTATATATATATAATTATCTCTTTAAGATTTTAAGAATTTAGGGGTTAAAATGGAAGGAATTTAACTTGTGCATGAAATTCTTACTATTCAATGTGGTCTATTAGGGGTTAATTTTTATGGATATTTAATGCACACAGTATATCTAATGTAAATATCTTTTTATAGAGCACAGGCTGTAATAATTTTGTGGTGGCTAAAAGCCATGGTCCAGGATGAATTAAAAGGAGTTTTATAACCACTCTGAAAGGATTAGAAGAATATGTGGTAGTTCTCAAACAACAAAGGACAACCTCACTGAAAAAATTTTCCACGTGAAGCTTCTTAGATAAAAGAGGGGTCTTTATAGGCCAGAAGAAAAAAAAAAACACACACAATCACACACAAAAACCAAACCACAATGAAACCACCAAAGCTAAGTGTGGTGAAATGTAATTTATAATATTATACTGGATGTGAAGAGTCAGAGCTGAAAGTGTATCTAGCTCTGACTGTGCAGCTGTAGCCATAAGCTTATTCCTCCGGATGAATAAGAATATGGCAGCTATATTACTTGCCGTGAGTGTTTTCTCAACACTTATTTTCAAGCCTAGACTATGTTTTTCTCTTCACAGTCCATAGTGGATTTCTTCTGCTTGGGCTCCCCTTGAACTTGTGTAAATCACAACACTTTTGGGTGACAGGGCCCTTGTACTATATTGTCTGCCAGGCTTTCTACTTCTGCATTGCCTGCTAGTCACTGCAGACAATTCTGTAAAAGTAGAGAAAACAATACTGATTCTGATGGTCAATTCTGATGGTCTTATCCTGCTCAAAGAGGACCATTCTCCGTCTTTCAAACCGCATTTTGATCTATGATTACAAGCCCATTTATCCAGACAAATATCTCCCACATAGGACTGACATTCAAGAACAAGTGCAGGAACACTATTTTGTGAAAAACACTACCACTGCTCCTTCATATGCAGTGAACAGCCAATGAACATCATGGTTCTCATTTTGGTTGGAACTTAGGACTATCAGAAGAAACCTTACTGCAGCCACTTCTGCCGATACTAGAATGTGTTCTTGCCTGCAAACAAATAGTCACTCCCAAGAAAGCAGATGATCTATCTCACTGGGAGTAGTGTTTGTTGCTAAAGGTGGTAACATTGCTACTGCATGTAAGAAACAAAACTCTGAGTTAAAAATCTACATAATACAAAGGTAAGCAGCTTAGTAATAACATATAATCCTTTGACAGAATTATTCAATTTCCAAAGCATTCAAGCTGATAGATTATTGAATATCAGGACCAATAAAAATGCATTTTTCTGCAAATAATTTTTCTGCAGAAATGTGTTTTTCAGAAAATGAATATTTTTCAAAAAGAAGAAAGGGAAAATATACGTCTATGCTTGTTCTTAAGCTCTCACTGGTTCATTGAAGATCTTATCAATATAGTCAACGTCATACAGTGAACCATTCAACTGACCGCTCAGCAGATACCTAATTCCGAGTAAAATGAAACACTCTGTATTGTAATTGTAATTACTAGAGTCTTGCATTTTTTATATAAATGTAGTGCCATCTGAAGCACGCTATGTATATGTGAGAAACATGGAAAGGGATAGCAGGAGAATCAGAGTGCACATATAAGACACTCTTGAACATACGGAAGCCAAAAAGGTTACCTTGGGGCATCTTAAAAGATATGGGAAACTGATCTTAGAGAAGTTTGTTGTTATTTGAGATCTCACAACTTCTGTGAAATCTCTGCATGGCATTAGACTTCACAGAGGACCAAAAGGAAAGCAAAGCTGTTTAGAGCAGGAGGAGAACAAATAGCATCTCAGCTGCCTCCAGAGCCTGTGTGGCATCAATAGAATTTAACTGTTTTTCTCAGGACAACTTCTATATCTAGTAACTTCCACTGGACAAATTCAGAACATGACCAGCAGTAGATACTAATAGATTAGACAGTGATGTACTCTCTAATACCTCTCATACAAAACCAGTGAATTACAGAGGAACAGGAGAGCAATGGACTTCAAATAAAAGTCATCAAGACTTCTGTGCTTCAGGATTTGCACTGATTAAATCTCTCTTAACTATCCAAGAAAATCTGATACTTCCTATACAAATGATCAAATGTTTTTAGATATTTTTACCTGAAATTGAATCCCACAGACTGCTGAAATCAGTGGCTTGGATGAATAGAAATAACTGTCACCCTCCGTCATTTCCTAGATGAGATTTCTCCATTCACAGGAAATTTTGAAGAAATCATTAGAGCCATTCTGTGACATGTAGCATTCTTCCTACTCTAGATGGAAAGTATTACATAAGGTGTTTCAGCTGAGACAGGCAAGGTCTCTAGATGTTAATTTTTTCAAACACTTCTTTCTTTTTTACTCAATAGAATCATGCCGTTTCCTATTATTCACAAGTTATTTCTTAAGCAAGCCACTTGAAAACAAATAAAAAGCAACAACAACAACAAAAATGAAGCACAGAAGCACAGAATTTCACTGTATTAATACAAATAAAAATTGGTTTTGCCCTTCCAGAGAAATAGGTTAGGAAAAAATGAGACGCTAACAATTTATTGAAAAAAAAAAATATAGAGAGAAATATTGGTATTATATAACCACTGCAAAAGATACATAAGCAAAAGATTTAAATAAAATAAAAAATAATAATAAAGCAGAAAGCCTATTTGAAAAGTTCCAAAACAGTTCAGCTCTGGGTCTGAATGTCAATGGGGATAAATATTCACTCAGGAGTTTGAGGATTTCTACATAGTAGGAAAATTAGGCTTCTATTGTTAGCTGTGGAATTTATGAAATGATAACTGTGATTGCAACAATGTAATAAATGTAATAAAGATAATATCTCCAGGCCAGTTCCAGTAATAACCCCATCTGGTTTCTGCACTGTGAAAGTTTATGCTAAGCCCAGAATTTTGATGGGGCTTGGAGGTGGAATGAGTTTTTTCAGCCTTGTGCCAGTTTCTACAATGTGAGAGCCATGGTTTTATTTAGTCTGGCTGGTAGCTAATACAAATTAATATAAATTGATTGACAAGAAGAGAAACCATTTGTCATATTTGCTCCAAACTTTAGTCACATGAAGAATGACTATAGTTAAAAGAAGATGAAGTGCTCATTTTACAAATGTGCTGGAAATGCGTGGCTTGATCATTTACCTATAACTTTGATAATAATTTTGTTTTTCTGCATTAATTGACTAATTTTTTCCTTTACTAACTTCTGTACTAACTTTCTGTTACTCCTTAAATAAACTGCATTGATATCATATGTGACCATTTGCTTATTAATAGATCAAGGAGACGATGAAAGTGAAGGAGTAAGTGAATTATTACTTTAAGTTTCAAATAGAGCACATAACAACTTCTTGAAAAGGCAAGAATAAATGTATAAAGGATAAAGATATATAAATATATATAATACGAAATAAAGAGTAATCTGACCTACTAGAAAAGACTGAATGAATCAAAAGGTGCAACAATTCTAATACCACAACTCTTTCTGACAAGAAACCTGTTTCCTGACAGATTTTGGCCTTTCATATTTAATAACGAAGCTATAATAAAACGCATAAATAAACATTAATTTTGAAATTCATATAGACCATTCACATATATACGGTTTATCCATTATATAACGTGTTTCTGAGGAAAATAAAACTTGAGATTTTCTGGAATTAGGTACAGGCTACCTACCTACCTACCTACCTACCTATCTATCTATCTATCTATCTATCTATCTATCTATCTATCTATCTATTCATCTATACCATATGCAACATGAAGGTTTGAAAACACAGTATTTATCTGCAAAGAGTTACTGCAATATGTTATCAAAGAAATATAAATATAATAATAAATAATAATAAAAATCCACATCAACTTAACTGTACTTTTGTTCCACACAAAGCAGACTTAAGTGGGAAGGAGAAACGCATTTACTTTTGTCCAGACAACATAATTGTCTTAAGCAATACTGACTAAATTAATAGTGCAATCAAACACAGAAATAAGAAGATGAATGCAAGAAACATGGTAGATCTGACATGTTGTTTTAATTTATTTTGTATTCTTCCGTAATCAAAATGTTGACCTACTTTTTTTAGTAAGGCAGTGTAATTTGAATTAATCCAGAACATGGTCATTAGATTTTTATACATGATCACAGGTTTGTGTGTAAATTTATCGCAAAATAACATAATTATAAAAATATATTTTTTTTGAATATTTCATTAATTTTTTGTCTGTATTCTTTTTTCCAAATATAATCCATAATTTCATTTTAATTGTTTTATTGACAGTTTTCCAGTTAAAAAGGATAAGAAGAAAAAGAAAAAAAAATCAACATTTTTATACACGTTATTGCAATAGCTTTGTACTATTTTTTTCCACTTTTGCTTGGAACAGTATGAAGTTTTTGTCCAAGAAGACAATTTTCTGATCTGTTTTCACCTTATTCCCTAACCCCTCTAACCTTTGGGCCAAGAGATTCAGTTTCAATCTCCAAAGATATAATAATAAACAATGAAGTTGCTAAGGTTACCTCTTCATTTTCTAATGGAAGGGACTCAATTTTTGCTGCTTAAACAGAGACAATTTAAGCCCTTCGAGGAAGTTTCAGATGTGGAATTTTAGTCAACAGCAGTTCCCAATCCTGTCTTGGCTTCTTTTCCTGATGAAGAGAGAAATCATTTGTTTTCTTTTTCCTTCCTTTCCTTTTTGTTGTTATGTTAACAAAAATCCTTGAGTTGTTAATGTAAGATAAGAAGAAAAGATGGAGAATGTCAGCCCATCAGGACAAAATCAGGAAGGCAACTTAAACACAAGAAGTTCTAAATGGACCTAGATATCCAATCATTTCCCTCAGAATGAAAAAACAAGTAAACAAAAAAACAAAAAAAAACAACCCTGCAGTTTTACAGCAAAGATGATATGGAGAAATGATGTCCTTCTTATCCTGTGTTAGCCTCTAGGTATACAAACTTAAAGAATAAAGAATCCACACTTAAAAAGCTGAAAACAACCAACAAACAGCACAGAAATAATCTGAGCTGGCATCCCAGGAATATATGCATAAAGAAGTTAAATATTGTGAATTTCCAATAGTCCTGAGGAGATTTTGCATTTTCCAGAACTAGTTCAACTTTAAGTGGCCTAGAAAGCCATCCAATTCTTGTATATACCTGCAGTTCTTGCTCATACTCATTTCTTTCCCAAATTTTCATATTCGGCTGTATTTCTCTTTTGATCTTAGCGGAATTACTCGTGTCAGGATTGCAGGATTTAACCTCTGATGTTGCTGGAAGGTCATTAAAGAGTATAATACACTTTAAATAAAGAAATATAGAGTCTTCTATTAGCTGGAAATTTATAAAGACTTAATACCCTGACATAGGATAGAATAGATAAGAATTGCCAGGAACTGCAGACTCTATTGAAGCACCTAATTCACTATTTCAGGGCAGTTTCAACAAATTTCAATTTTCTATTCTATTTTTTAAAATGAATTAGTCTCACATATTAGATAATAGAATCATTGAATCATTTCAGTTGGAAGGGACCCTTAAAGATTGTCTAGTCCAATTCCCTTGCAATGAACAGGGATACCTGCAGCTAGATCAGGTTGCTCAGAGCCCTGTCCAGTCTCGTATTGAATATCCCAGGGATAGGGCATAATTATGATAATAAAAAAAATACATAAATACAAAGATTTTCTGCATATTACTTTCCCTCACTCATATTTGGAGGGGACCACACGTGCAGACTAAAGATTGTCATCAGGCAGAGCTCTATTGCATCTGCATCAAAACGAAAGACAGAGGGTGGCCAATGTATACATTCCTTTACTTATTCAAGAAAGAGGATTACTTTTCCTGAAGTGGGAATACCAGGTAACAGCAGAGAGAACAGCTTTGTGTAAAGTTGCCTCTGCCTCTCTTAAATAAAGCAGGACCAGAGACAGGATGGAGCCTGTAGAATACTACAATCAGAATCTGACACAATATTTCCATAATCAGCACTGAAACACCTGTGGCAAAGATGCATAAGGATTATGCAATTTTATGCAAACAGATTGTTTTTAGAAATTACCCTGTAGACAAAATAGGTTTTCATGCAAATTAATACTTCAATTTTTTATACATATAAAATACTTTTCTTATGACATCCTGACCTTCTGTACAAAGGAAGTAAAGCACTGCTCTTGAACAAGTGTCTCACACATTCTCTCATGCAAGATAACAGGAATAACATTTCTTGTTTTACTATGAAAATTGTATGAAACATACACTCCTGTATTTTCATACTCTAATGTCATGGTTTTTCCTCCTAAGGAGTCACAAAATATTTTGTACCTTTCAATTATAATTTATGATGTAAAATTCTGATATATAATGTTACACTCCAGACAGATTAATTGAAAATGCACTTACAGAACAATCCCTACTAATGAGATTCACAACATATTACCTTGCAAGCAGAGATTTTATTGCAAATAAGGTCAGTTTAATGGCCTTATAAGAAAACACTATGTAAAATTAGTGATGTAAAAGAAAGCGAAAGGTATTAAAAGCCTTCTTAAATGAGAAAGTTTTCCATCTCATTTCCACTCCTCTTTCTCTCTCACTTTCTTTTGGACTGAATTATTTAGTTTCCTCAGATTTTCTACAATATTTTTTCCCGTTTCTCCTAGAGTATAAAATAACAAACACATGTTGGAATACTGAACAAAAAGGGATAAATGATTTCACTTGAGTCATGTGCACCCACCCTTAAATTTATATCCTACTTTTGCTTTAAGTGAAAAAGAGAATGTGGTAAGTTTTGATTTTTCTAATTTGGAATTGTCCATTAATTCTGAGCTTAATATCAGCTTTTTGGATAGCACAGATGTCCAGCAGAGGTGAAATCATCAGCTTACTGTACTGAGGTCAGAGTTCAGCCATCACAAGGAGTGACTTGCAATGACTATCAATGTAGATCAACTTCCAACTGGTTACCTTTATCACAATTTTATCTCCAATTGTGATCTCAAACATAAACTGCATATTTATGAATGCCTTCTCTGAGCATCTCATTAAATGTCAAGACTGTCATTTGATTTTCAGGGAAAAAGGTGAATATAATGTTTTGCAATTTAAATGCAACCACTGTGTACACTGTGGTGTTGCACATTGCTTCATTATAAGCAGCTGTGAAATTCACTACACTACCAGTTAATGCTCCCCTCAGGTTACTTCTAAAACAGGATGTTTCATCTCAGTTCGGCTATCATGTTAAGAAATTTGCAATAGGAGTAAGCGTCAGACAAATCTCCAAAGTGGAATTGGGCTTCATTTTTTTTCTTTCAGTCAGATATTAACTGGGATCAGGGTCACTTTCACTAGAATTTTAATAAAATTTAAACTTAAGTAGGCAGACTAGAATTGTCATAGAATGAATCACAGAATCACAGAATGGCTTGGATTGGAAGGGATCTCAAAAATCATCTAGTGTCAAGTCCCCAGTCATGGGCAGGGTTGCCAACCACTAGATCATGTTGTCCGCAGCGCCATAAAACCTGGCCTTGAACACTTCCAGGGATGAAGCACTGACAACCTCTCTGGACAACCTGTTACAATGCCTCACCAACATCTGAGTCATTAGCATTTCAAAGCCACAGAATATCATTTTTTTTTCTTTTCCTTTCTTTCTCTTTTTTTCCATTTCTTTTTCCTTTTCTTTTTTCTTTTTCTTTTTTTCTTCTTTTTCTTTTTTTCTTTTTCTTCTTTTTTTCATTTTTCTTCTCCTTTTCCTTTTTCCTTTTTCCTTTTTCTCTTCTTTTCTTTTCTTTTCTTTTCTTTTCTTTTCTTTTCTTTTCTTTTCTTTTCTTTTCTTTTCTTTTCTTTTCTTTTCTTTTCAGAGAAGCAATTGCAGTGCCTAGTTTCAGTGTTTATAAGCATTGTAATGTGTGGTCTAAGTACAGCCTTTAATATTTATCTCCTCTGTATTTGATTAAACATTATGAAAATTAAAAAACATTTTAAGTACTTAATTACTAATCTGAATAAGAACCTAACTTTAAAGTACGGGCTTGAAGAAAGCTGAGGGAAAGTATGGATTAAATTATTTGTGCTGCCTAAAATCCCCTCCAACCTTTCCATGTCTGTGGAAAACAAAAATACATGTTTAAAATTCCCTGCATTGCTGTTGATTAAATATTCATTTTACTGCTGTAATTCCTACCAGAATTGAAGAGGTATATTATATATATATATATATGTAGTACAATCTGATATTCTGCTATGATCTTCTATATATAGGATGTATTCCTTTAAAAATAAGGCAGGAAAGATTTAAAATGTCATACAGATTTATTTGTCAATCTTACAAACAACGTTCAGTATTTCATTCTCTGTGGGTGAATTTTTAGACTGCTGCTCTCTGCCATTATTTTTTGTCAGCCAAGGTAAGGAATTCAAATATATCCATCTGTCTATGTTCTTGTAAGGTCACCATTCACTCCAGCGTCACAATGAGAAATAAACACAGAAATCTATCTTGTAGTCTTGCTGAACTATATTGATGTATTTCTTTTTTTTACTTTCCAGCAGCTTTCTACAGCAGGTATCAATAGAAAAGAACAAACAAAAACGTTTCAAAGAAGAATGGGATCTAATCATCAGTAGTTAGATTCTAAGAGTTTTAGATGTTTTCACTCATATTCTTGTATCCTTCAGTATCTAAAATCCCAGAAATGCAGCTGGGGATCTGTCATACCAACTTCAAATCCCAGAATGGTTTGATTATAAACGCAACGTGAAAGTTGAGTCTTTTTCTTTTTTTTTGTCTTTTTTTTGTGTTCATACAAAAAAAAAAAAAAAAAAAAAAAGGATACAAATGTTCACGCATAACATAAGGATGTTAACTTTTCAGTAGGACTCAGTTCCTGAACATGTGAGTTAAAATTTCTCTATGTATCGAATAAGTGCAAGAGAGATCTTTTGAAATCTGAATTGAATTGAACGTGAAATATTTTGCAACAGCTTTTGATATGCAGATAAGTCAGGTGGTTCTATATTACTATATCACTGGCATTGCTCATATGCTTAAGATTTAGGTAACTTCTGAGCTGTAGTGGAGGATACCTCAGAACATCTAGTGGAGAAAATGTGTTTTTCTGTATTCTTCTTCTCAGGGCAAGCTTGGAACTTTTGTCTTACACAAACAATAGCGCAGCCTCAGGGTTGATGTAAACTATGCCTGGCCGTAACCTGCTTGACAAGCAGTCTGTAAGAGTTATAAATTACATCTCTCTTCTCTGGCTTGTGTTTTTTAAGTAGTTAGAAAAACAAACACCAGAGAAGCTAAATCTGGTCACTACTTGAGTTTGACTACATAGAAAGAAGTGAAAGGGGGGTAAGTAATGTGCAAAACTGTGCTGATGATATTTGGGGTTTTTCTGGTACAATATATGAGCAGAATGTTTCAACTTCTCTCCTTTTAATGTTTGGCATACTAATGGAATTTTGTGCCATGCTAAGTTCCAGTCTGACAGTTATATTCTTTCAACTAAATTTTTCTGAATGACTTTGTGAATACTTGAGTGAATATTCATATGCCAAGCATAATTTGATTTTCTTATATCAAATAATATTTCTTTAAAAGTTTTGAATGCTGGATTCCTAGCATGGATCTGTAGAAATATATAGTGAACAGTGTTGGGTCTGGTCTTGTTCAATATCTTTGTCGATGACCTTGATGAGGAGATAGTGTCCATCCTCAGTAAGTACTCCAATGATACAAAGCTGGAAGGAGTGGCTGACACACCTGAAGGCTGTCCTGCCATTCAGCAAGACCTGGACAGACTGGAGAGCTGGGCAGAAATAAAGCAGGTGAGGTTTAACAAAAGCAAGTGCAGAGTCCTGCGCCTGGGAAGGAATAACCGTGAGTATCAGTACAGGTTGGGACATGACCTGCTGGAGAGATCTGTGGAGAAGGTCCTGGGGGTCCTGGTGGATGACAGGCTGGCAATGAGCCAGCAGTGTGTCCTGGTGGTCAAGAAGGCCAATGGGGTCCTGCGATGCATTAAAAGGAGCGTGACCAGCAGGTCAAGGGAGGTGATCCTCCCCCTCTACTTTGCCCTGGTCAGGCCTCACCTGGAGTACTGTATCCAGTTCTGGGCTCCCTGGTACAAAAAAAAGACAGGCATCTCCTGGAGAGAGTCCAGCGGAGGGCCACAAAGATGATAAAGGGCCTGAAGCACCTGTCGTATGAGGAAAGGCTGAGTGAACTAGGTCTGTTCAGCCTTGAGAAAAGAAAACTCAGAGGGGATCTGATTAATAAGTATCTTAAGTGTGGGAGTCAAAGAGATGTGAACAACCTCTTTTCAGTGGTCTGAGGACAGGACAAGGGGAAATGGCCATAAACTTGAGCATGGGAAGTTCCACACCAGTATGTGAAGGAACTTCTTCACACCGAGGGTGATGGAGCACTGGAACAGGCTGCCCAGGGAGGTTGTGGATTTTCCTTCTCTGGAGATATTCAAGACTCACCTGGATGCCTACCTGTGCAGCCTGTTGTAGGGGGGCTGCTTGCAGGGAGACTGAACTCAATGATCTTTGGAGGACCCTTCTAGCCCTTACAGTTCTGTGATTCTGTGAATAAAATTACATATAAGCTTACTTCCACAGTTGAAGACACAAATACAGAACTGTCTCCTAAAAATTATTTAATTACAATAAATATTTTAAAAGATACAAGGAAAACATTATTGGTCTAAACATAATGCCTCCTATTTATTTCCATAGAAATTACAATAGATACAAAAACACTGAGCAAATTCTCAGCTACAAAAACTATTTTTCAACACGGTCACCACCATTAGCTATGCATTTGGAAGACTGAGAGGGGATCTTATTAATATTATAAATATCTTAAGTATGGGAGACAAAGGGACATGGCCACCCTCTTTTCAGTGGTCTTTGGGGACAGGACAAGGGGAAATGACCATAAACTGGAGCATAGGAATTTCTGCACCAATACACAAAGAACTTCTTCACAGTGAGAGTAATGGCGCACTGGAACATGCTGCTCAGAAAGGTTGTGGAGTCTCCTCTGGAGATATTCAAGACACATCTGGACACCTACCTGTGCAGCTTGCTGTAGGGAGCCTGCTTTGGCAGAGGCTCAGTGATCTCCAGAGGTCCTTTCCAGTCCCTACAATTCTGTGATTCTGTGATTTTTTTTCCAGTGCTGAACAAGAGTCTGCACGCTACACTCATAAAAATCTGTGTTAGTAGAGGTGACCCACCATCACTGTCATCACTGCCGAAACACACCACCCACCACCTCATGGTGCTCACATCCACTGTTTGGTCTTCATAAATATTCAACATGCATCCATGACTGTCAGTGGGTGCCATTTCATTTTTTTTCTGCATGCAGAAATTCAATGACACACCTTTGTTTCATACGTACTTCCATGTCAGACGCCATTTTGTCAGATTGCCCCTCTGCTGCCATTTGTCACACAGCCTCAAAGTATAATGGAATATTGTTGGAAAGGTTCAACCTCTGCTGCCATATCACTAATATCCACCACTGACATTGAAGGCTAACATAATAAAATAGGAGGCACTATTTTCAGAGCAGTCCTCAGGTACTATAAGTATAATCAACATTTCTGGGTTATAATTTGACTACTACACCTGTTCATTGATTTAACCAGTTCATATCTATATATTCATATATAATTTTTGGTCTATTTCTGATGGGTAATACTATGTATTTTTATATGCAACTAAGTTCTGGTTTTATTGTTGTCTTTTTGTTGTTTCTGTTCATTTGTTAGTTCATTTGTTTGTTTGTTGTGAGTTTTAATGTAAATATTTCTTTAAATGATACTGTTTTTTTTATTTTATCAATTTAAAATTATGTGATTCAATACTGATACATCTGTAGAAGATTCATATGAGTTTGTAAAGAGTGAGAGGACTATAAAAACAAATGGATAAATAATTACATAATGTCACATTATGTCACATTGGTGCTATTGAGAAAAAACAGTAAAGGTGAACTTAGTGGGGGAAGGAGAGATCTTCCAAACTACACCTGCACACGTTTCAGCAGGGGGAGAATAAGACCCTCTGAAGCTCATCTGACTCACCAACTCATTTCCAGAATATTCTAAATCTTGAAATGCACTTGCAAGGGCAGGGTCATACCTTGGTCACAGCATTAGAGTAGGCCTGATGACCACCTGGGACCCCAGACACATTTCTGGAACATTCTGAAGAAGAGCTGAGTTCCTCCTTAGAGGGTGTGGCACATAAACAGGCAAGGACTATCAGTTTGAGTGGGCACACCCATCACTAGAGAAACCCTGACATTGCTGGATCTGAAGGTGATGACTCTACCTGTGTTTTTTCTCTCTTTCTCTTTCTATCCCTCTTTTCAAGCTGCATTACAGCGTAACACAAAGTATATCATCATAGAATCATAGAATTTCTTAGGTTGGAAAAGACCTTCAAGGTCATCAAGTCCAACCGCAACCACACTCTCTTAACTCTAACAACCCTCCGCTAAATCATGTCCCTGAGCACCACATCCAAATGGTTTTTAAACACCTTCAGGGGTGGTGACTCAACCACCTCCCTGGGGAGCCTATTCTAGTGCTTAATAATCCTTTCAGTAAAGATGTTTTTCCTGATATCCAACCTAAACATCCCTGGTGCAACTTGAGGCCTTTTCCCCTCCTCCTGTCACCAGTGAGAAAAGACCAAGCCCGCTCTCATTGTAATCACCCTTCAGGTATTTGAAGAGAGCAATGAGGTCTCCCCTCAGCCTCCTCTTCCCCAGACTAAACAGCCCCAGTTCCTTCAGTCACTCCTCGAAGGGCATATTCTCCAAGCCCTTTACAAGCGTTGCCCTTCTTTGGACCTGCTCCAGCACCTCCATGTACTTTCTGTACTGAGGTGCCCAAAACTGAACAAAGTATAATCATAGTTTATCACTAATAGGGCATTTCTTATATAGCACCAATAATCATGTTCTCCCAGCAAATTGTTTGAATAAAATTGTTAACTGGTGTTTGGTGTTGTTTCACCTTAATTTATGCCAAGAGGACCTCAAGTCTTTCAACCTCTCTATGTTATCCAGTGTAGCCCAGAGTCAGGTCACGAAAGAATGCTTCCCACAAATTCTCCTCCAGTGTATCAGCAGCTTCTTCACCAAATTTAAGACACTGGGTTTACACTGGTCCATCAGCTTTATTGTAGGGATCCATAAGTAAAACATTTTTCAGTTAGTCTGCCTTTGTCTTTTAATGAGAGATGGTAACTAGGTTATTGTTTCTTCTAAATGCCTCCCCTCAAGAACCAAGAAAGAGGCCACATTTTCCGAAATACTCTGAATTTAGAAGTTGTTCTAAAGTCTAATAGCAAAGTTGGGCATAATGTAGGCTGTACAGCATTCTAAATGCTTCAAGAACTGTTCAGATTTTTATCAGATTTGTCTGCTCTAGTGATGGGAATTAAAAATAAAACTGAGAAATATACTTAAATTTTAATTTCTCCCATGACTAAACATTATTTCTTCTTAGTGGTATAATTATTTCTATGTATTATTTTTTCAAAGTCTCAAGTATGCCTTGAGTGCTTCTGATAAATTATCATTTACAAGAAAATGTTGCATTACTGATTTGAATTAAAGAGCATAACTAAGAATTTCTAAACTACAAGAAATATCAAAAATCTTCCATGTAACTGGAGGTGTTTTTTGTAATTTTTTTTTTTTTTTTTGCTAGTTTTTTGGAAGAAAAACTACATAAAGAATTAGAATTTAGGTATGAATAGGGAACAGATTTTAAAGAAGCTGGGGGAAGTGTCACTTTCTCTAATGCAGACTGATCAAAAGACGGTGAGTCTCAAGAGCAGAGGATAGAAGATCTAGTTGTGAAAGTCCTACTGCTCTATATTCACAATTTGAATTAATCACCTCATGATCAGTAAAACTGGGAGACTGGGAGAAAAAGTGTCTGCTGCAGGTAGAAAAATCTGTAAGAGGTCATAAGGATCAGATGTCTGGGAAATAAGGAAGATTATTCAGACATTTTTATTTCATGTCATAATAATTCTTGCCTATTCTGATTTGCAAACAAGGTTATATTTTCTTTAAAGAGTAGCACAGTCTTCCTTAAAATAAATAAAGATCATGGCAGTAATGACTGTATGCAGTTCACTGACAAACACGCACATTATGCACCACACTGATAAAAAATGTACACAGTGCTGTCTTTCCTTAATGAGTATTATTGTATTTCATGTTCATAGATCATCCATAACACATAGGAAGAAAATAGCAGTGCAAGAATACTTAGAAAAAAATGGGAAATAATAGTCTTACATAAACTTTTCTGACTGAAAATCCCTTTAACACTGTCTTAGGATACCTGCAGCAGCTTCTAACAAGTGTTGCAGACGTAAGATGCAGAATGCAGAGGGTCTTCACTGCTGAGTCTGCTCCAACTTAATGCAAAGCCCATTGGCACTAACATAAATAAATTAATCTTTATGTATAGAATTCATACCAATACCCAGCTTGAACTAGACATCCGATAACAGGGCAAAAAAACTGCACAGCATGAGACATTCATGGCAAATAATCTCTAATTGCCCTTGAGATTCAAATCGCAAGGTCAAGTTTTCTAATCCAAAGTAAGAACTGTTTTGTTTGTTCATTTCTTTATCCATGTTGGGATGGAATTTCAAAACTGCTTCCTCAGATAAGCCAGCATACCTAGTATTTCTTCAGTGCTGGAACACAGTTTGATAGTAATTACTGTGATACTGATACCTGCATTGATTAAGGTTAACTAGTACGTAAATAAAGCACACAGGACACCTTGATTTTCATCTGTATATAGATGCACTCTCTTAAGGATAATTTATGCAATGTCTGAATATTTTATATTCTTTTATAAGAACACTTCTAATACAATGATGAAAGCTGATGTCAGGAGGCATAAAATGGTGATTTAAATTAGCTACTTAGCAACATGGCATAAAACAGCTATGTATGTATGTATTGCATTTTCTCTTCCTTTCTCCTATTCTGTTTTTGCCATTCTTACCATGCTGTTTCTGTCAATATCTAATAACTTAAGAAAAGTGAAAAACTCCAGAGTACAATAGTACAATTAGAAAAGGTGCAGATGTGTAGTAAAGGGAGTGCTATCATCTCTGTTTATTTGTAACATAAATGTTCATGTCTTAGCAATATCTTAACTTTTACCCTTGATTATGTCATACAAGTGCAGTCTTCCCAGTCCAGCAAAAATATGTTCTCATACAGCAAGTCTGTTAAGAAACGACCATTCCATTCACTAAATAGTACTTCCTTTAATTTATTTATCTTAACTCTAGCTTAAAGGGCAGAAACAACAGTTTCTTACAGACTCTATAACGGCAATTTATTCTAATTTAATTTTTTTCCATATTAAACAGCTCTGAAGAACTCATTCGTTTCCAAATTGGATCTTAATTACATAAAAAATCCAATATCAGAAAAAACTCCCTCCTCTCCCCAGTCCAAGTTAAGTTTGAACTCAGTTTTATTTCTTATTAACCAGTAGTTAAAACTGTCATCCTATTTGCCTACAGAATCAGCATGCAAAATCTTCTTTTGGCCTTAATATATTTTAGAAGATAGAACCAGTACTGCCAATTTCTATACGCATGAACTTAACACATGAGCCCATGGGAATTTCATATTTGGGATGAATTTAAGGTTTCTATCCATATGGTGGAATCTCTCCCAGCTTGTCTTGCAGTTGATAAGTTATTTCAGCATCTGCTGCAGGTGATTTATTACCCAGCAATTTGTCAAACTCTCTCCCCATCTTAGTGCAAAGAGTGTAGACTGTTGCTAATTTCTTCATCATTTGTTGCAGCAAAAGCTAATGAAATGCAGAAAAAGCTAATGAAAAAAGATTTTTTTATTAAAATCATCTCAAGCAGAACTTCTAAGAGCAGTCTCTTACAGTGAGCAAGATGCCCACCACAAAAATCATTTAAATTTCTATATAATAGTTTAATATGTAACCTATATTTATATACACACATAATTAGTATAGAACAGTCATTATGAATACTGATGAAGGGTTAAAATAAGAGGTATAAACAGAAAGAATCATTGTTAGTGTTAGCATAATTACTTTAAGCCTAAAGTTAAGGAATTCTGTCAGCTGAAAAAATTAAATAAAACAAAAATAACAAAAACAGCAACAAATATGATAAAGGTATCATTTAGAAATACAGGATAATATGCAAGAATCAGAGCTATCCACTATATTAAGGAATGTGAGACATTTACTTGTGCCTGATCTCTAAGAGATGAATAGTTTATGTAGAATTATCTAGACTTGAAAAAATAAAAAATAAATATTAACATCCGAAGATGTGATAATACATCTATACAAATATTCTTATTAAGGAAACGATGACTCTAAAAATG
This sequence comes from Pavo muticus, assembly GCA_016647715.1. Lineage (NCBI taxonomy): Eukaryota > Metazoa > Chordata > Aves > Galliformes > Phasianidae > Pavo > Pavo muticus. The sequence continues at coordinate 100,690 of JACDJE010000552.1, read as the reverse complement.
CATCATTTATTTAATTCTGAGGAAAACAGATTTCTTGTAAGGCTTAAAGACTGACTAACTTCATTAAAATATACTTGCAAATATTTTTGTGTCACATTGCAACTCTTTGAGCAGGAAGTTCCTTCATGTCCATAGGTAAGAAGTCATGATTGTTCCACTCTAATTTGACCTTGTGAGGCCCTGTCTGGAGTACTGCATCTTAGTCTGGGGCCCCCAACACAGGAAAGATGCAGAGCTGATGGGGAGGGTCCAGAGGAGGGCCATGAAGATGATCAAAGGGCTAGAGCACTTCTCCTATGAAGATAGGCTGAAGGAGCTGGACTTATTCAGTCTGGAGAAGAGAAGGCTCTGGAGAGACCTCATTATGACCTTCTAATATTTAAAGGAAGCCTATGAACAGGAGAAAAATTAACTTTTCTTATGGTCTGATGGTAAAAGGACAAGGAGGAATGATTTTAAACAGGTTAAAAAATTAGATGTCAGGAGGAAGATTTGCACTGAGAAGGTGGTGAAATGCTGAAACAGGTTGCCCAGAGAGGCTGTGGATCCCGCATCCCTGGAGGTGCTCAAGGCCAGGGTGCATGGGGCCCTAGGTAACCTGATCTAGTGTTTGATCTAGTGGTCAGCAACTCTGCCCGTGGCAGGAGTGTTGGGACTAGGTTATATTCTAGGTCGCTTCCAACCCAAACAACTCTATGATTCTATAATTCAATGAAATTAATGAAGGAATATAAAAACTAGGAGATTACTATCATGAGAAAGTTTAGAGGGAGATATCCAGCCAGTTGAAGCTGGCAATACTGGCATTTCTGAAAATTAACATATTTACTTCAGTTTTTAGACAACCTATTTTAAAAATATTCTTTATAATTAGAAAACTTTCTAAGAAAATGTTATCTTTGCTTTCTATTTTAATTCAGATTTAAAGAATAACTTTTGAGTTTGCAATTTCGTTTTATAATCTCTTTTTTGTATATTAAACTCTCACAGACAGTATTCTTTTCTTCAAGGACTCAGAATCACCAAAACCTGAGTTCTCATATATATATGAAAATAGTTTTAAACTTTTATTAAAGAAAAAAGAAGGTCTGTACCTAAGCCTGCAGGTTTATCTGATGTATTGCACACCTTAGATCATAGAATGGCATATAGTAAACCCTTGAATAAGACTGTAGTTTCTTCTACAAACTCTCTGAAATTGAACCTTAAACTGTTAATACATTAGCATTATTTAATCTTGTCCACTTGATCCACTTGACTACTTTGGGGAATTTTAAAAATTACAGTTCAGCTTGTAAAAAAAAACCAATTACTTTAAGTGTAGCAAAAATTTCAGGTGCCTCATTACAAGCTCACTTGTCAAAGGAACTAGCACATTTCTCATGCATTCTGCACTAGAAAGTGAAGTACTTCTGCTTTTTTTTTTTTTTGCAGACATTTTTTGCACTATTTTTGTTTTGATTTTCAGTGAGTATCTTGTACACCTGCCCATTCCCTAAAAGCAAGATACATATCAGCATCATAAAAAACACATGCACATACACACATATACACACATACAAAAGAACAACAAAAATAAAAAATAAAAACACCACCAACACTAAAAAGTATACTTATTGAAATCCAGCTAGATTAGACGCACTGGCTGAAGTTCAGAAAGTACTCACACAGCTTATACATTGAAAATCAGTAAATATGTAGTAATCTGTTTTTCTGAAGGTATTTTTTAAGGGTCCACCTGCAATGTTTAAAACCTACTATGAATGCAGAAATCAAGGCAAGCCAGAAATATGACTCCTAGCAAAATAAGTAGCTTGCTATTTTGGTTACTGGTCTTAATAATACATTATTTTAGAGAATCCATGCTTAATTTGCACCAATATTTCTTTAAACCTCATATAAGTTTCTGTTATTTAAACGTATTAATTACTGAACAACGAAGGGAAAACTCTGTAATGATATGTAGATCTGTATGGGGTTGGACACATTTACCTTGTGTATGATCTCAAACTTTGTCAAATACCCATTTCAAACATGTTTTAAAGGTTATTGTACATTTTAAACACTTCTAATTGCCCAAGAAATTGTTTTTTATTAAAATATCGTGTGAATTAAAAGAGAATACACAAAGGGTTGCACAAAATCTTTTTGGCATACTGAAGCAGCTTTGTGTTCCTGATGGCCTGAATGCCGAGCACAGAATATATGTAAGTTCTGTCAAATCAGATTAGAAAAGCATTTCTTCTTTTTTTCTCTTTGATTACTAGAAGCTAGATAATGGAGCACCAGTGCTATGAATAACTTACACTCTTTCTCTATTACTATCATATTAAATTATCATAACAGAAATTATATGTGTACAGTAAAATAGTAAACAGTAAAATTCTAGGTATTGAACAATTACATCAGATGGGTTTCACTATGATATTTCATCCACTTTAGAGTGGAATAATGAAAAAGACAGCTGCAACTTTTCATCTTATTAAAGCTGATTAATTCTATTTTAAAATATGTCTGTAAAGCCCATTGGAAAAATAAAGCAATAAAAGTATTTTAATATTGCTACTGGTTATGTCTTTGTTGCTTCAGTAGAAAAGGCTCTTTCTGTCATAGCAACAAGAATTGTGGAGATGATCCTTGACATTTTTTTTTTTTTTCCTTCCTTCCAATCTTCTTTTTATAATTTTAACACAGCCCTATAATTCAGTTATCCTGACAAAATTTGGCAATGCATATTTGGCCTAAGGTGAATATCTTCTAAAAGCTATAAAATACATGTAATGCAATTAAATAAAAATATATGGAAGTGGTTGTTATTGGCCTAGTGGGAGTGGCAATCAACTTTCCATTAACCTGAATAATATTGAGCTGAACTGTGGATAAATCTAAAAAATCTCTGGTATCTATAGCAGTAAATTAATCAGTAGTGAGTAATATTGTCTAGCACTGGAATTCCATTATCTAAGCTGCTGAGCTATTCAGCTGAACTTCTGGCTCATTTTTGTCCATGCTAAATTTCAGTCAATTAAATAATGCTCAGAAGAACTGGCCAGTAAATGTAGGCTGGAGCACATTAGCAATCAATAATTTTATGTGGCCATCAGAAAAAGCAATAGAGAGAGCTCTTGTCCTCTGTCTATCTGCAAATAACCAGCTTTGGTTAGAAAAGCTTGTTAATTTTGTATCAGCGATTGCCATGCCAGACTTGGTTTGACTATTGCAGTCACTTGTTCTCTGCTCCACTTTGCCCATAATTGGATGAAGTGAATCACTAAAGACTGTGGCCTTGCCAGCACTGAGCCTCAGCTGACATCTAAGGCTGCACCAGAATCTTCTCTGGAAAGTTCAACAGTACTATTTTCATCCTAACAGGCATAAGGGATCCAGCATCAAAGACTGGGAGCTGTCCTTGGGCACTTTGGCACTTGGGCAAATTGCATGTTGGATCATTTTGCCTCAGTGGGCTTAGGTCTGGGACCTCACTGTCCATTGGGCTTTTTCTATGTTATGTACTTTGGAAGCAATATAGCTGCCTACACATGGCACTGCACCTCACTAACCAGGGTAAGTCTGAGTTGTTTCTGTGCAACTGAATTTTTATCTTTCAAACATTGGTTATATTTTCATAGAATCAAAGAATCATAGAATGGCAAGAGTTGGAAGGGACATTAAAGACGTCTGGTTCCAGTATCCCTGTCATGGACAGGGTTGCCACTCACCAGATCAGGTTGCCCAGGGCCTCATCCAAGCTGGTCTGGAACACCTCCAGGGATGTGGCATCCACAACTCCTCTGGGCAGCTTGTTCTAGTGCCTCACCACTCTGCATACAAATTTCCTCCTAACATCTAATTTAAATCTCTCTTTTTAGTTAAAACCATTCCCCCTTGTCCTATCAATATCAGACTGTTTAAAAAGTCAGTCTCCTTCCTGTTTATAAGCTCCTTTTAAGTACTGGAAGGACACAAAGAGCCTTCTCTTCTCCAGGCTGAACAAGCCCAGCTCCCTCAGTCTTTCTCATGGGAGAGGTGTTCCAGCCCTCTGATCATCTTTGTGGCCCTCTTCTGGAACTTCTCCAACAGCTCCACATCTTTCTTGTGCTGGGGTCCCCAGATATGGATGCAGGGCTCTAACTTTCTTTTTCAAGTGCATGAATAGATGAAAGAAAAGCCTTTCTGTTTGTTCCCATTTCCTGGGTTTAATGATGTTTTCAAACATAGCTTTAAGTAACGTGACAAAAATGTAATAGTTTTCTGGCTATCATTTTTGTCTACTCAAACAGATCATGAGCAGGGGTTAGTGGAATTTTTCCCTTCACCTTAACTGAGAAGTCCTAAGCAAAATTAGAAAGAGTTGAAGAAATAATGAGTATTCAGATATCTGAAATTAAAGCTCTTTTTTCTGTGATTCTTATTCATAGAACTGTAAAACAGAGAGTGACTTCGTGGATGTGCAAACTGAATGAGAAACTGTCCAAGGTCAACAGATGTCAAATGCCAAAAGAGTACCTTAATTAATACTAATCTTTATTTCAAGTTTTATTGTAAGCATACTTTCCACTTGTTCCTAGATTAGCTACTACTAAAAAAATCTGTCAGAACTTGCAATTGTTTATAAATCTGATTGGAGAACTTGTGCAGGTTATTGTCCCTTAAATGGACAAAGTCTCAAACTAGTCTGATGTGTATGGAGGTTTTCAAATTAACAAAGTATAAGAGTAGGGTTTGGAAAATGATTTATTTATTTATTTATTTATTTTTGCAATTTCTGTTGTCCCTCCTCATCTCAACAGAACTCATATGGCATTTCCCACAAAAACAAAAACAAACAAACAAAAGACAACAAACAGATACTTCCCAGTAAAGAAAATATTTTGACTAGTCCTCCCACATGCACAGCAAGATATCTATGAATGTCTGTGTATTTTGTAGCATGACACAAGGCTCAGTAGTTGTCCCATATGCTATATAAAATCAGGATGCAGGTAGAATGGTCTGATGATTTTTGCCCACTATTCTCTGCTCTCATAAAGTATTTGTGAAGGACAAAATTTCCAAACCAGCGATTTAGAACTAATGGTAATCATGCTTCTCTGTGCTGGAATTAGGGTGACACACAGGTGACACACAGGATGTTCCCAGCTGTGTAAGGTAGAAGACACTTCAAGAAACTCAGAAATATTAACTGTGGTCGGAGGGAGAGAGACAGCATAAGTAAGCTCATTAATAATATCCACGTAACTGCTTTGCCAGTCATTTCCTCTATGTAGAAGAACAGTTGTGCTTTCCTCTGGAAATAAATACTGTTGTTTGCTTGGTTTCAGTTGTTATTAAATATCTGTAATTTGAAAAAGGAACACAAAAAATAAAATTCAAAAATGTATTATCAATCAAAGAAAAATAAATCATTTTCCTCTTTTATTATATTCATAAAGACAATATTATTCATCTTAATTGAGTAGGTCCTTTGCCTTTCTGCCAGAGGTTTCATGAGCTACTCAGGTATATTTTGGAATATCTAGGTGAAAGGAAATATTTCCCATCAGAAGTTTGTATCCAGTATGCCACAGGACGTGTGCTTGAAAGAGCTTGCCAATCTTCACTCCTCAGGTTATTGCCTTTAAATATTCAAGGTCTTTGTGGTGATGTTTTTTAGTTTTTCAGACTGAAGTCATTACTCTTTTTAGTTTTATTGTAAAATGGTTATCTCATGATAGACTTATTTTGAAATAAAACATTGGAATAAAGCAGAAAAGCAGTTCTCTGTGGCATATTTTGTACCTGTGGATTGTGAAAGAGTTAGCTAAACTAGTGGGTCCTTAAAAGTTTCTTATATCTCAACTCCAATAAATTTGGACAAGTCCCTCTGTCCAATAATGAGGCTTTACACGTGGAAGAAATCATGAGAAATCTGAACAAGATTTTATTCTTAGGTATATAAATTTGAACAACTTTTTGACACTGACAGGCCTATCAAAGGAATACAGTCTCCAGTTGGGCAATGTATCCCTGCCAGCCCCATAGCAGACGGATCCTTAAGCAATTCCTTGGATGCCAATGCAAACAGTATTAGAGCCAGTTCCTTTCCACAGCACAGCCAGCCAAGTCTCCAGATGTTACTAGAAAAAATGTATGTCACAACCAAGCACCTGAATCATACAGATGCAATATTCGATGTGTAAGTTGTATTTAAGCCTTCTCAAAGCATTTAAGATAAAAATTGAAGAAAAGGAGGACAAAGGAAGCTCTTTTGGAGCAGCAGCAGAATGTAAATGTAGGAATGCAGGTGACAAGCATATGCCAAATGGCAAAGCCTTTATATTGCTCTTTCTGTCCTCAGTTGCTTTTCCTTTACATATTCTATCATCAGCCCAAAAATTAACCTATCTTTTGTTGCTTGTCAAGTCGTATGTAAATGAGAAGAATGAATTTATCAGAGTACCAGTGTCCTGGTTTCAACTGGAATTAATTTTCTTCCTAGTAGCTGGTGTGATTCTGTGTTGTGGATTTAGTCTGAGAATAATGTTGATGACACCAATGTTTCAGTTGCTGCAGAGTGTTGCTTGCACTAGGTCAGAGTCTTTTCAGCTTTTAACAGCAAGGAGTTGGGGGTGCACAAGGAGCTGGGATGGGACGTAAACAGGGCAGCTGACCCAAAAAAGACAGAGGGATATTCCATACACTATGGGGTCATGCCCAGCAATAAAACTGAGGAAAAGGAGGAGAAGTGGTGGACTGCAATTGCTCAGGGACTGGTTGGGCATTAGTCAGTGGGTAGTAAGCATCAGTTTGTGCATGCTTTTAAAAAAATATATATATATATATTTATTCTTGCTTTTTTCTTTTTTTCCCTTTCCTATTAAACTACCCTTATCTTGACCCACAAATTCTCACAGTTATACATTTTTTTCATTCTCTCCATATCCTACTGTGGGGGAGTGAGTAAACAGCTGCCTGCTGGGTTAAACCACAGCAACCAGAAACAGATAGCACAAAGTACTTAGCTATAATTTCAAGAGTGTATTTTCCAGATGAGATCTGATTTAACAATGAGTAAAGAGTTCAGTGTTGCTAGCTGCAAAGCAAAATTGTATGTGTGTGTCCAAGAAATTGAAACTGAAATTCCTTAGTGTAATAAAGTACTATTTTAGACTTTCAAATATGGGAAGCCATATCAGACATTTTTAAAAAAATAAATTTTAAGTCTTCTGCAATTAAACATTTATTTGGTTTATCCTTAAAATATCATGTTTTTCCTGTTAAATGTAGCCCCTTATCATAAGGTTTCAGTGCAAAAACCTGTTTATGGATTTAAGTCATAGTAAAATAACGGTTTTCTCACAAATTGATACATGAAGCTACTGGAACATGACATCTTTCACCTCATCACTTCAATCCTGGAAACAGAAGTATTGCAAGATGAAAAAGTAATTATATAATATGCAGCAGCACTTCCCCAACAACTGTTCCTGGGAAAATGGCATCAGTACAATGTGAGCTGGAAGCAGATGAATCGGTCAAATCTCTCTGAGTAACATCCTGTCACAGTTGAGCCTACATTTTCTCTTACTTTCACAAAGTTCCAGGATATTGAACAGATATTAGAGCAAGAAGAATTTGTTGTGATGTGACTGGAACTATTAAAATATACATTTTCATTAGTAATCTAGTACAATTGAAATTCATACAACAAAAATGTTGGACACAGAAAGCATTTGGATTTCCAGAAAAGTCACTTTTCAGAACAATTGCCTGGGTCATATACATATCAATTGGTTTATCTTATCATGTAAAGGCTCTTTCAGTGGCATATACATGTATTCTGCGAAGTAACTCATATAGCTCTGTTTCTAAGGAAAAGTAAAAAAAGAAAGTTATAGAACTATTTTAAAGTACTTTCTAAAATAATACACCTAAGAAAGCTATCACTTCAGAAGAACAAGGGAGAGGTAAGGTGAAAAGCCAAACGAAGTAAAACAAAAATATGGCTTTTAAATTACTTCTTTCTCAGAACACTAGTCTTTTCATAACCTAATAGGGAAAACAAGCCAATAATAATTCCCTCTTTCACTACAAGTTTATATTTTGTGCCTCTTTTTGCCAGTCTTCATCCACATTGGCAAGCATATGTTTACTGGAGTAATTTTTCTGATTTCAGAAGGATTTGCACACAATAATTGTTGAATGGTGGTACTATTCTAGTCAAACGTAAGCATTCACACAATGTGAGTAAAGAGAACAATCTCTCTGGAAAATGAAGGAAATCATTTTAACCTTCTGACTGTCTCATTCCTACTGAACAATTCTAGTGACATCAGTATGATTATGAGTGGATGAAGGGACAATTCAGAATTAAAACAGATAACAGTCTGAGTTAATGGTCTTGGTTTGTGATATGCTGAGAATTAAACAATTTCGTCTCAGAAGAGACATATGGAGACATATGCAAATAGAAAGAGCCTTCTGGATTTTCTGAAGCACCCTAGAACTGTGAAACACCCTTACTTTTCTGTCTTCCATATTCTTTTGTCACACAGACAGTTGTCTGCAACAGTCCTTAAGATCTGGTTACATCTCTGTACTCTGTACTCTTTGAACCACAAATCACCTACTTGTTGCTTCAGGTAGTGATCTCTTGGGTTAACATTGCACATGACTTGTAGGCATTCAGAATTTAGGAAGAAACTAAGTGTTAAAAAAAATTATTTTGAAAAGTAACAACAACAAAAAAAAGAAGTCAGAAGAGTCACTTGTTTTTCTTAGGCATTTCAGTAATGTTTTTCCACAGCAAAAGAGCAAGAATTTCAAAGGAAATGAATTGTAAAATCAGAGCACATAGTCATGTTATCTATTTTTGTTATTATGTATGCTGTGGTGATTTCGGGTAATCTTGAGGGTTATTCTCTTTTGCTTAGTTTCTGTAGTAGGTATTTCATCTCTTTGAAAGGGTAGATAATAGCAGGACAAGGGGAAATGGTTTTAAGTTGAAGGAGGGAAGATTTAGGTTGGATGTCAGGAGGAAGTTCTTTACTATGAGAGTGGTAAGGTGCTGGCACAGGCTGCTCAGAGAGGTTGGGGATGCCCCATCTCTGGAGGTTGGATGGGGCCATGGGCAGCCTGGTCTAGTATTAAATGTGGAATTTGGTGCCCCTGCCTGCGGTGGGGGGGTTGGAGATTCATGATCCTTGAAGTCCCTTCCAACCCGGGCCATTCTGTGATTCTATAATATGTACCAAGCCATATGTATTTTGCTTGAGGTAGGAATTTTTTAGTTACTGCACTGACTTTAGAAGTCACAGAACTGTATCAGACACTCATGTTTTTCCAAAATTCCTAAACAAATAATAGACTTCAACTTCAAGACAGACATCTTTCATCTGTATATTTTATTGTGAAGCAAAAGTGGAGCTCTGTGCTACTGAAGGCTCAGCAAAGAAGCTTAACTCTCTGAGTGACGTTACTCTACAAACTCAAATGTTTAAACACAGTGGGCTTACTGGATTTTATTTTGCTTCTGCATCATCAAACATCACTGTACCACTTGTTGCAGCCTAGGGCTTTGCTCCCCTGCTGTCATTGCTGTGTTTTCCATGACATTGCAGAAGGGCATAACAGTAAATGTCTTTAAAAAAAAATAAAAAATGTTGCTATCTCATTAAGCTGAAGTCTGCAAAATTTAATATTTTTCTTTTTACATCCATATCCTCTCTCTTAGAATGAGTATAGCCAGATCATTAAGCTGATTTTCTCTGGTATTAGTTATCTGGTTATAAAGTTCTCATAGTGGAAAAATGAGAACAAACTCATCTGACACATGTGTTGTAAAGTTGATTCTACATTTCCTTATAAGGTCAAATGTATACTGTAACTATGATGTTCATGCAATTGCAGAGACAGAGAAAGAGAGAGAGAGGAGGAAGGGAGGAAATCAGCTGCTCTTATTGCCCTACATATATATTCTTTCACTTGTAAATGTGCCCAAAGATGTCCAACTCTAGCCCATCTATTCCAATATGCTCTAAGTCAATGCCCCCAAATTCATTAATCTGTTTATTCAGGTACATTTTCTAACCAGAGTTTTCTTGTACAATAATACTGCTTATGAACTAAATTTGCTAAGTACAAATGTATTGCTTTGTCCTACCTTCTCAGTGAATTGTCTTGCTTAAAACTATAGTCAAAAATTAAAATGTTTAATGTAGATCAGAAATTAAAGCATGTCGCGAGATGTTCACTATTGTCTGTGAAGATGGATGGATTGAGAAGGAGAATAAGAGAGGAGATATATGTTTACGTAACTATACACACATATATGTATTCATATATTGGGTTTCATAGAATGATAGAATTTCTCAGTTTGGAAGAGACCTTCAAGATCATGAAATCCAACCACAACCTAACCATACTCCCTTGACTCTAACAACCCTCGGCTAAATCATGTCCCTGAGCACCACATCCAAATGGTTTTTAAACACCTTCAGGGGTGGTGACTCAACCACCTCCCTGGGGAGCCTATTCCAGTGCTTAACAATCCTTTCAGTAAAGATGTTTTTCCTGATATCCAACCTAAACATCCCTGGTGCAACTTGAGGCCATTTCCCCTCCTCCTGTCACCAGTGAGAAAAGACCAAGCCCGCTCTCATTGTAATCACCCTTCAGGTATTTGAAGAGAGCAATGAGGTCTCCCCTCAGCCTCCTCTTCCCCAGACTAAACAGCCCCAGTTCCTTCAGTCACTCCTCGAAGGGCATATTCTCCAAGCCCTTCACAAGCCTTGTTGCCCTTCTTTGGACCTGCTCCAGCACCTCCATGTCCTTTCTGAAGTGAGGTGCTTTTGAGAACAAAGTACCCGAGGTGGGCCCTCAACAGTGCCGAGTACAGGCGCAGGATTACTTCCCTAGTCCTGCTCACCACACCATTCCTGATACAAGCCAGGATGCCACTGGTCTTCTTCAATTATATCTGTATGCATATGCATATATATAATTATACTCACAGATAAAAATGTTCCCCAGTCTGTTGCCAAACACTTGGAAAAGTTAATAAAAATATTAATACTGTACTTTACTGGAAAAGTGAGTATTGTGAGTATTGTTTTCTTGGATTCCAAACTTACCTTACTCATAAACTTTGATTCTGTGTCCTAAGTAAGAACAAAGATAATTGGAAATATGAAAGAAAAGTAAATATCTGAAAAAGAAAGAGGAACTTATTGAACTGAACTTGACAAAATGCTTCAGTTTTGGCTTTTTACTTAGACTGTAAAATAAGGAGTCTGTTTATATAATTGTAAATAAAGATACTCAGATGCTGCATAACACACAAATAGGCTTTCAAGAATTGGTGTTTCTTTACATCTGCTTGATATCTGCAAGGCATACATTTCGGGCAATTTAAACCATATATGAAAGAGTACTATAAAGTTTTCATTTAGGTCACCTCATCACTAATGAAGAATTATTCCCTAAGCACACTTTATCATGCTTTGTTCAGTTTAAGAACTCAAAGACATGAGCACTTCTGCAGTATTCATTATCTGTTGTTCTTTCATAAGGGTTTCTTCTCCTCTCCACTGATTTTTGTTTTTTCTCTTCGGTGAATAAATTGCTTATGGTTTGGTCTGAACTAGTGCTGTAAGTCATGTCTCCCCTCAGTGACAGACTGCAAATCAAGGCATTGGTCACTTTAATTCAATTTTAGCCCTGATTTGTTTCTAAAAATTATGATCTAAGCTTTTCTCTTGCCTAGCATCATTTGCCTCCTACTTATCATTTTTTTTTTCAGTGTCAACATTAGCAATATATATCTCCAAAATTAGCTGGAACAGCAAATTGATCCAACAGCAAATTAGTTTTCTCAATTATTAGGTTATCTGTGGAGGAATAGGGCTAGTTTCCATTGGAAAGATGTCCATGTTCTTAGCTGGCTTTCATCAGCTGCTCAGGTAAATGACTAAATGTCATTCAAATAAATGATTCCACTTATATTTCAGGTATAAACATTTGAAATGAGCTGGTATTAAAAAAAAAAAAACAAACCAAAAAAAGACCATGGAAATAAAAAGAAACTGAAAAATTTTTATATAACATAACTTGTGAAACCTAGCAATATTTCAAATGCATATTAGGGTATGAACTATGTCAGTTATTTAAAAAACAAAAACAAAAACAAAAACAAAAAACAGAACAGTAATCCTTTTTTACTATGCCACCTTATTTGGAACTGTGCAGGATTGTCTTTCCTGTTTTCTTGAAAGTTGGATGGATAAGTCTTGCAGTTTGCCTATGCATAGCATTAAATACTGGAAGTGTACAGAAACTGTAAATACAGGAAGTAAGTGAACATTTTTGCCTTGATTCTTTCTTTGTGATGATTTTGCCTGTTCTTTAGAGTTCTTTTTCAAGATTAAATGTTCTTTCTGTATAACGACTACTGTAATTATGTGAAATTCACCCCTAAAATGAGCTCTTGTAGTAGATTAACAGTACAAAAGTGCTCAATAATTGAGTAATTGTCTGAAATTAATCTGGCTTTTGTTTTTTTTCTTTGCTTAATATACATAGGCTTCAATTTGTCTAATTCCTTGTCTTCTATAATTCATCAATAAAGTTTAATTTTTGGTCTATATTTTCTTCTTCTTTTGATAAATTTCCACTGCACTTTATTCAGTGAGGAGTTTTATTAGCAAATCATAGAATCATTGAATTGTTTGAGTCAGAAGGCTCCATTCTTCTGTTCTAACTCCCTTGTACTGAACAGGGACATTTACAGCTAGATCAGATTGCTCAGGTCCCCATCCAGCCTGGGTATGAATGTCTCCAGGGATGGGATATCCAGCACTTCTCTGTGCAACCTATTCCAGTGTCTCATTGCCATTATTGTGAAAAAAAACAAAAAAAAACAAAAAAAACAAAAAAAACTTTTTCCTTATATCCAACCTAAATCTCCCCTTTCCTAGTTTGAAACCATTTTCCCTTGTCCTGTCACAACAGGCCTTGCTAAGGAGTCTGTCCCTCTCTTTCTTATAGCTCCCCTCCCCCTCCCCTTTAGATACTGAAAGGCTGCTCTCAGCTCTCCCTGGAGCCCACTCTTTTTTAGGTTGAACAACCCCAGCTCTTTCAGCCTTTTCTTGTAGGGGAGGTATCCCATTGCTTGGATTATTTTTGTGGTCCTCCTCTGTATGCGCTCTGGCAGGTCCATGTCTCTCCTGTACTGTACTACATCTGGACACAGTGCTCCAGGTGAGCTCTCACCAGTGCAGAGTAGAGGGGCAAGACCACCTCCCTCAACCTGCTGGCCATGCTTTTGATGCAGCCCAGGATACAACTGGCTTTCAGGGCTGTGAGGACACATTATTAACTCATATCCAGCTTGCCATCCACAAGTACCCGCAAGACTTTTTGGCAGGGCTGTACTCTATCCTTCATCTCCCAGCTTGTATTTATAGTGGGGGTTGCCACAAACCAGGTGCAGACCTTGCTTTTGGATTTGTTGAACCTCTTGAGGTTCACCTGGGCCCACTGCTCAAGCCTGTCTAGGTCTTTCTGAGTGGCATCCCATCCCTTGGGTGTGTCAACTGCAACACACAGCGTGATGTCATCAGCAAACTTGCTGAGTGTGCAATCGATCTCACTGTCAAGGTCACTGATGGAAATATTAAAGATTATCAGTCCCAGCAGTGATCTCTGAGGAATATAACTTGTCATTGGCCTCCATCCGGACATTGAGACACTGACCACCACTCTCTGGGTATGATCTTGCAACCAGTTCCTTGTCCAACAAACAATCCACTCATCAAATCTATATCCTTCCAAATTGGAGAGAAAGATTTTATGGGGGAAAGTATTGAAGATCTTAAGTATTTATAAAATATAGAATATAAGGTACTTAATGACTTTATATTTAAATGAAGAACTACTTGTGATGGATGGAGAACCTTGTAATTTTTAGAAGACTGATTAAGATTGGAAAAGGTATCAAATTGCTACCTAAACCTCTGAAAATTATTATGGTTCTTGAGTGGGAGGGGAAAAAAAAGACTGGATAATATATGCTACAAAGGAATTTTCTGGTCAAATGCTGATCACTGATGGAACTAATTATATATGTACTTAATTTAATCTCCTTCAAATTAACTGATGAAAGAAAATACAGTTCCTCAATTACTTCCCTTCTTTAAGTCAAGTCTTACTAGACCATAAATTGTACTAGATCAACCAAACAATTCTTCTTTCTACACAATAGATTGCATTATAGGTGGCAAAGTTCTTAACCGAAATAATGCATTTCCCTTGAAGTCTAAGTTAGTCAGAGATCTGTGAAACTCTCAAAAGCAACTTTCTCTCCTGTTTCTGTCCCTTTTCTTAAAACTGGTTGTTAGAGTTACTGGAGAGGGTGGAGAGCCAGCAGCTCACAAAGTTCAGTAGAAGAGCTGATTAACATCTATGAAATCACAGTGAAATCATAACATATCTTCATCATAACAGATGAAGGCCATTCTTTTAATTCAGCTGGTCACCAAACAGAAAGAGAGCCTTGGGCTGCATTTTAAAGGAAAACTGAGATAATTCAAATATTCTGTAGTATGAAGAAGAATTGCACACCCTTTTTGAAATTCTGGATGAGCCAGTCTCTTGTCTGCCCCTTTACCTTAGTTTTTAACCACCCATGACTAAGTGATCAATGCAGTTTATGGGACAGCATAATCAATTCTTGCATGTGTGATGAAATGATTTCCACTGTAGTAGAGGGTAATTTTTAAAAAAAGTAGTATTTTCCCTTCTTTGAAAGTATATAATTTTTGTAGTGAAACCCTGTTTATTCATTGCTTGCATACCACACTTGTGAAAATCTGCACCAGCAGAGGTAGCTTACTGTTTCACGTGTGCTACATATGATGGAATAATTGCCAGGAAAATATTGTCCATACGTTCAAGCCCATCTTTCATGGGCCAATCAGAATGCACCAAATATGGACTATAAGGTAGATGTGACAGGACAGAGCAACCAAGATTGGCAGTGTGGTCCATAACCTTGTTGACAATCTGATTTATCTTTTCTGTTGTTTCACTAGTTAAGCAGACAGTTATAAATGGTTGTTCTTCCCGTCCCCGTCCCCTCCATTTAATTATTTTATTCATTCAAAACAGAGTTGCCAAATATTCAGTCCTCAGATTACACATAAACTGTGAGTAGCCTAAAGTGGCCTGCTTAGAAATCAAGGATATGAATTCCTTCATAACTTGCTGTATCATTAGGTAGAAAGTGCCTTCTTGCCAAATAAAAATGTCATTTCCTTCTTAGCTGAATTTCCAGCTGGTATATGGTCATGGAAGTCCATTATATAAGTAATACTGAATAAATTTCCAGTAGGTAACACCCATCACAAGCATATTAGACAGTTTAGTATACTACTGAACATAATTCAAATTAATTGGCAAATCATCCATCTTACTAATGACAATCTAGTTTTTGTCAAATAATTGCATGGATAATACATTTAGATGAGATATCATATTGCTAGAGATTTTTTATTTATTTATTTATTTATTTATTTTTACGTTATGTTCTGATATGTTATGCTGTGTTCTGTTAGGCTTTTTAATCTCCTTCAAATATGGATGCACATTTAGCCAAAAATAATTTTAGGCGCTAACTATTCCCTAAGCGTGTCTTAGCAGAGCAGTTAAGAGGGACCTGCTATGGATAACTCCAGTATTTGGTTTGTCCCTAACTGATCCAGTTGGAATGTGTTATTTTCAATTTGAAAGTTAAAATCAGCACAGTATGATGTAAATCATCAGTTTCCCCTGTATGCTGTAGCTTACCAGAAACCAGCATTTCTAAAGCATTCTGTAAGCCACTTAAACAGACATTGGATACAAACACTCCACTGGTTAAACCAGTGTTTACAACTGAAATGCCTAAATATTTTTTATATTGCACCATATTTATTTCATTATATGATCAGAGTTCCATTTTATATACTTGCGCTTCTTGGAAGTATGATAATTTGCTCTTCACCATAGCAAAAGCCAGACAAAAGAACTGGAGAAGGAAATAATAAATCTACCTGAGTTTATGACTTGACCCTGTCTAAGTAGCAAAGTTAATGCAAAAGATTTCTTCAAGTAAAAGATGAGATAAAAGTAAATTAGCTAAGTAAACCTAGAGGAAAAATGTATCACTGCCTGTTAAATTTAAACAACGTATTTTTCCATAAAACGCCCTCACTGGGGAGCGATACTTATTTTTCTTTTGAAAGCAATTACTCTATTGTGCAGTACATTACACTAGGAAGCAACAACAACAATAGAAACTCTATACCAATAAACTGCAACAATAATGATTCCTTAAAGTGTCCCCTGAGTACTATGATGTATCTATTGCTAAATCACACAGTAAATCTAAACTATTCAGTAACCACTATAGAATGTATCTGTAAGGCTTAATCCAGCTTTTCTCATTTAGCATTCTTAAAAATGCAAAACTGACTGTAACTGCACAGTTCAAAGAGCAATACTCCCAAAGTTTATTTATTTAAATGTGCAGAGAAAACGACAGAAACTAGACCATAGAAGGATGTCAATGGGATAAATAACTGAATAAGAAAGCCTCTATAGCAGCTAAATAATAAATAAGTATTTTAGGCCTTCATCTTGGCAAATATTTTGTAGTCCTCTATAACAAATAGACAAGTTTCAGACATTTCTTTCTGGACGACAAAAAAGTTTACAATATTAAGCAAGCTATTAAAAAAATTGCCTTGTCTTCAATAATCATATATTTTAGAGCAAACTTTCTGGAACTCATTTTATCTACCTGCTTCACTAAGTGGAGAGATCTGTATTATCACTGATAACAAGAAGAATGAGGACTGTGTAATCTTTGACTTTTGATATCTATGCAGTGATGGGAGAAACACTGACTCAGAAGTGAAAGGTACAGAAACATGCCTCCAAAAGTTCTAAATTACTCATAAAAAATTCACCATGGTCACAACACACATGAATCTTTCATTTGCTTATTACTTATGAATTTGTTCAACTCATAATTGTTTCTTTCTGCTGCTTCTTATTTCTCCAGCTTTTTCTCTGCTCCAGTGTGAGCTTTTCACATACCACATTTCCTTCAGGAATATCCATCTGCTCTGTCACAGATTCACTATGGGCTGCAGTGTGAACCTCTGCACCACCTAGAACAATTCNTTTTTTCCCCACCTTCTTTAAAAACACTTTCCTCTGGGAGCCTCCAGGGTGGCTGAGGGGCCCAGACATGTCTTGTAGTGGGGCCCCACTGGAGCTGTCTGAAACCTGCTGTATCCAGCTTGGTCCATTCCTGGCCTCTCCTCATGGAGAAGCCGTGCTGCCTCCATGCAGCACCTCGCCATATAAGCTCAATATCATCCATCTAATCAAAGTACGCATCATGATTATTTGGTAAAATGCTCAACTACTGTTGATGATGACTTCATAACATTTGTATGAAAATTTGAAAGTTTAAAGAAACCTCTTTCCACTGATTTCTTACAGAGAAAGGCAGAACACATTGACTTGTAACAGAATCCAAACTAATTTAAGAAACTATATTAAAAAAGTATCAAATATAATTTCCTGATTACTAAATATTGAATAGAAATTCTAAATGACTGTAAAAGCCCAGAGGAGAAATCTTTATATTTCACAAATCTCTTTGATGAAAGCAAAGGTATATTCACTGTGATTGCATTACGTCTACAACATAGTGATTCAGTGAGTTGAATGAATTTTCTGTTCTCCACTATGTTCTCTAATCTAGCATTTTTAATTTATTATGTCAGGAACTGAGAATATCTGGAAATTGCTACCCGTTCACAGAAATTAAGAGTGCACGGGAACTTCCCTCTCAAAATTTCCACTCTGTTTTATGTACATGCATTATAAAAAGTCAATGGCACTACCAAAACAAACAGACAAACAAAAAAAAAGGATATGTTGTGTGGCAACAGTCACAGTCAACATCAACTTTTATTTATTGTTTTGTTCTTACGCCTTTACTACCTGTAGCTTTTTAGGCATTCTTTCCTTCCTGTACTGAAGATTTCCCCTTCTGAGTTGTGTCAAATATTTGGAAGGTTGTGGTTTGCCTGCATGGGTAAAAGTTGACAATGTATATCTTAAAATGCTAAATAACATTTGTTTAAATAATAAAGTTTATGACCCAAATTGTAACTGTAATTGACTACTGCTCTGAAAGCTACAGATTTTAATTGTGAATAATCTTTTCAAGAGTAGTTTTCCTGCAAGGCTGAAATGACAACAGTTGTTGCAAAGCTGTCTATCTTAATGATATGTCAGGAAATAAAAAAAAGATACTTAGTGGAAATCTCTTTCTAAAATGCATTCTTGAGACAAATAAATATATATTTTATTTGTCTGTTTCCAGTCTTCTTTTATGACTTTTGACCATCGTGAAGTCATTTCATTAATTGCATATTTTGATATGAATATTTGCCTGTTCTTTGTCATTTACTGAAGATAGAATATATAAATTGTAAAAAGTCAGAATTCTCATTTCACAGATGCATAGAAAGCACCTACTGCAAGTTTAAAACTATGTCTAAAGAAAATAAAATTTGATAAATATCATTAAAAAGTCTTCAACAACCCAAACCAAAACTGTCAGTACTGTTTTATGATATATTCTCTCTGTGCAAATATGTTACAGCAATAACAATTTTAAAAATTGATTTCCACTGGCACTTCAATCCCAAATTATTTATGGCTAATTGTATCATATAAAATGTTTAAATTTTAAAATTTCTGAGTTCTGTTATGCTTTGACTGTGATTCTTTGCTACTATGCTATACATGGTGNAAGACCATGGAAATAAAAAGAAACTGAAAAATTTTTATATAACATAACTTGTGAAACCTAGCAATATTTCAAATGCATATTAGGGTATGAACTATGTCAGTTATTTAAAAAACAAAAACAAAAACAAAAACAAAAAACAGAACAGTAATCCTTTTTTACTATGCCACCTTATTTGGAACTGTGCAGGATTGTCTTTCCTGTTTTCTTGAAAGTTGGATGGATAAGTCTTGCAGTTTGCCTATGCATAGCATTAAATACTGGAAGTGTACAGAAACTGTAAATACAGGAAGTAAGTGAACATTTTTGCCTTGATTCTTTCTTTGTGATGATTTTGCCTGTTCTTTAGAGTTCTTTTTCAAGATTAAATGTTCTTTCTGTATAACGACTACTGTAATTATGTGAAATTCACCCCTAAAATGAGCTCTTGTAGTAGATTAACAGTACAAAAGTGCTCAATAATTGAGTAATTGTCTGAAATTAATCTGGCTTTTGTTTTTTTTCTTTGCTTAATATACATAGGCTTCAATTTGTCTAATTCCTTGTCTTCTATAATTCATCAATAAAGTTTAATTTTTGGTCTATATTTTCTTCTTCTTTTGATAAATTTCCACTGCACTTTATTCAGTGAGGAGTTTTATTAGCAAATCATAGAATCATTGAATTGTTTGAGTCAGAAGGCTCCATTCTTCTGTTCTAACTCCCTTGTACTGAACAGGGACATTTACAGCTAGATCAGATTGCTCAGGTCCCCATCCAGCCTGGGTATGAATGTCTCCAGGGATGGGATATCCAGCACTTCTCTGTGCAACCTATTCCAGTGTCTCATTGCCATTATTGTGAAAAAAAACAAAAAAAAACAAAAAAAACAAAAAAAACTTTTTCCTTATATCCAACCTAAATCTCCCCTTTCCTAGTTTGAAACCATTTTCCCTTGTCCTGTCACAACAGGCCTTGCTAAGGAGTCTGTCCCTCTCTTTCTTATAGCTCCCCTCCCCCTCCCCTTTAGATACTGAAAGGCTGCTCTCAGCTCTCCCTGGAGCCCACTCTTTTTTAGGTTGAACAACCCCAGCTCTTTCAGCCTTTTCTTGTAGGGGAGGTATCCCATTGCTTGGATTATTTTTGTGGTCCTCCTCTGTATGCGCTCTGGCAGGTCCATGTCTCTCCTGTACTGTACTACATCTGGACACAGTGCTCCAGGTGAGCTCTCACCAGTGCAGAGTAGAGGGGCAAGACCACCTCCCTCAACCTGCTGGCCATGCTTTTGATGCAGCCCAGGATACAACTGGCTTTCAGGGCTGTGAGGACACATTATTAACTCATATCCAGCTTGCCATCCACAAGTACCCGCAAGACTTTTTGGCAGGGCTGTACTCTATCCTTCATCTCCCAGCTTGTATTTATAGTGGGGGTTGCCACAAACCAGGTGCAGACCTTGCTTTTGGATTTGTTGAACCTCTTGAGGTTCACCTGGGCCCACTGCTCAAGCCTGTCTAGGTCTTTCTGAGTGGCATCCCATCCCTTGGGTGTGTCAACTGCAACACACAGCGTGATGTCATCAGCAAACTTGCTGAGTGTGCAATCGATCTCACTGTCAAGGTCACTGATGGAAATATTAAAGATTATCAGTCCCAGCAGTGATCTCTGAGGAATATAACTTGTCATTGGCCTCCATCCGGACATTGAGACACTGACCACCACTCTCTGGGTATGATCTTGCAACCAGTTCCTTGTCCAACAAACAATCCACTCATCAAATCTATATCCTTCCAAATTGGAGAGAAAGATTTTATGGGGGAAAGTATTGAAGATCTTAAGTATTTATAAAATATAGAATATAAGGTACTTAATGACTTTATATTTAAATGAAGAACTACTTGTGATGGATGGAGAACCTTGTAATTTTTAGAAGACTGATTAAGATTGGAAAAGGTATCAAATTGCTACCTAAACCTCTGAAAATTATTATGGTTCTTGAGTGGGAGGGGAAAAAAAAGACTGGATAATATATGCTACAAAGGAATTTTCTGGTCAAATGCTGATCACTGATGGAACTAATTATATATGTACTTAATTTAATCTCCTTCAAATTAACTGATGAAAGAAAATACAGTTCCTCAATTACTTCCCTTCTTTAAGTCAAGTCTTACTAGACCATAAATTGTACTAGATCAACCAAACAATTCTTCTTTCTACACAATAGATTGCATTATAGGTGGCAAAGTTCTTAACCGAAATAATGCATTTCCCTTGAAGTCTAAGTTAGTCAGAGATCTGTGAAACTCTCAAAAGCAACTTTCTCTCCTGTTTCTGTCCCTTTTCTTAAAACTGGTTGTTAGAGTTACTGGAGAGGGTGGAGAGCCAGCAGCTCACAAAGTTCAGTAGAAGAGCTGATTAACATCTATGAAATCACAGTGAAATCATAACATATCTTCATCATAACAGATGAAGGCCATTCTTTTAATTCAGCTGGTCACCAAACAGAAAGAGAGCCTTGGGCTGCATTTTAAAGGAAAACTGAGATAATTCAAATATTCTGTAGTATGAAGAAGAATTGCACACCCTTTTTGAAATTCTGGATGAGCCAGTCTCTTGTCTGCCCCTTTACCTTAGTTTTTAACCACCCATGACTAAGTGATCAATGCAGTTTATGGGACAGCATAATCAATTCTTGCATGTGTGATGAAATGATTTCCACTGTAGTAGAGGGTAATTTTTAAAAAAAGTAGTATTTTCCCTTCTTTGAAAGTATATAATTTTTGTAGTGAAACCCTGTTTATTCATTGCTTGCATACCACACTTGTGAAAATCTGCACCAGCAGAGGTAGCTTACTGTTTCACGTGTGCTACATATGATGGAATAATTGCCAGGAAAATATTGTCCATACGTTCAAGCCCATCTTTCATGGGCCAATCAGAATGCACCAAATATGGACTATAAGGTAGATGTGACAGGACAGAGCAACCAAGATTGGCAGTGTGGTCCATAACCTTGTTGACAATCTGATTTATCTTTTCTGTTGTTTCACTAGTTAAGCAGACAGTTATAAATGGTTGTTCTTCCCGTCCCCGTCCCCTCCATTTAATTATTTTATTCATTCAAAACAGAGTTGCCAAATATTCAGTCCTCAGATTACACATAAACTGTGAGTAGCCTAAAGTGGCCTGCTTAGAAATCAAGGATATGAATTCCTTCATAACTTGCTGTATCATTAGGTAGAAAGTGCCTTCTTGCCAAATAAAAATGTCATTTCCTTCTTAGCTGAATTTCCAGCTGGTATATGGTCATGGAAGTCCATTATATAAGTAATACTGAATAAATTTCCAGTAGGTAACACCCATCACAAGCATATTAGACAGTTTAGTATACTACTGAACATAATTCAAATTAATTGGCAAATCATCCATCTTACTAATGACAATCTAGTTTTTGTCAAATAATTGCATGGATAATACATTTAGATGAGATATCATATTGCTAGAGATTTTTTATTTATTTATTTATTTATTTATTTTTACGTTATGTTCTGATATGTTATGCTGTGTTCTGTTAGGCTTTTTAATCTCCTTCAAATATGGATGCACATTTAGCCAAAAATAATTTTAGGCGCTAACTATTCCCTAAGCGTGTCTTAGCAGAGCAGTTAAGAGGGATCTGCTATGGATAACTCCAGTATTTGGTTTGTCCCTAACTGATCCAGTTGGAATGTGTTATTTTCAATTTGAAAGTTAAAATCAGCACAGTATGATGTAAATCATCAGTTTCCCCTGTATGCTGTAGCTTACCAGAAACCAGCATTTCTAAAGCATTCTGTAAGCCACTTAAACAGACATTGGATACAAACACTCCACTGGTTAAACCAGTGTTTACAACTGAAATGCCTAAATATTTTTTATATTGCACCATATTTATTTCATTATATGATCAGAGTTCCATTTTATATACTTGCGCTTCTTGGAAGTATGATAATTTGCTCTTCACCATAGCAAAAGCCAGACAAAAGAACTGGAGAAGGAAATAATAAATCTACCTGAGTTTATGACTTGACCCTGTCTAAGTAGCAAAGTTAATGCAAAAGATTTCTTCAAGTAAAAGATGAGATAAAAGTAAATTAGCTAAGTAAACCTAGAGGAAAAATGTATCACTGCCTGTTAAATTTAAACAACGTATTTTTCCATAAAACGCCCTCACTGGGGAGCGATACTTATTTTTCTTTTGAAAGCAATTACTCTATTGTGCAGTACATTACACTAGGAAGCAACAACAACAATAGAAACTCTATACCAATAAACTGCAACAATAATGATTCCTTAAAGTGTCCCCTGAGTACTATGATGTATCTATTGCTAAATCACACAGTAAATCTAAACTATTCAGTAACCACTATAGAATGTATCTGTAAGGCTTAATCCAGCTTTTCTCATTTAGCATTCTTAAAAATGCAAAACTGACTGTAACTGCACAGTTCAAAGAGCAATACTCCCAAAGTTTATTTATTTAAATGTGCAGAGAAAACGACAGAAACTAGACCATAGAAGGATGTCAATGGGATAAATAACTGAATAAGAAAGCCTCTATAGCAGCTAAATAATAAATAAGTATTTTAGGCCTTCATCTTGGCAAATATTTTGTAGTCCTCTATAACAAATAGACAAGTTTCAGACATTTCTTTCTGGACGACAAAAAAGTTTACAATATTAAGCAAGCTATTAAAAAAATTGCCTTGTCTTCAATAATCATATATTTTAGAGCAAACTTTCTGGAACTCATTTTATCTACCTGCTTCACTAAGTGGAGAGATCTGTATTATCACTGATAACAAGAAGAATGAGGACTGTGTAATCTTTGACTTTTGATATCTATGCAGTGATGGGAGAAACACTGACTCAGAAGTGAAAGGTACAGAAACATGCCTCCAAAAGTTCTAAATTACTCATAAAAAATTCACCATGGTCACAACACACATGAATCTTTCATTTGCTTATTACTTATGAATTTGTTCAACTCATAATTGTTTCTTTCTGCTGCTTCTTATTTCTCCAGCTTTTTCTCTGCTCCAGTGTGAGCTTTTCACATACCACATTTCCTTCAGGAATATCCATCTGCTCTGTCACAGATTCACTATGGGCTGCAGTGTGAACCTCTGCACCACCTAGAACAATTCCTCCTTATCTGCTTTGACACCTCTGCTGTTTCTCGCTTTGTTCTCTTCTCCTTCTCTCTCAGTCTGTTTTTTTTTTTTTTTTTTTTTTCCTT
>JACDJE010000552.1:35235-75847 GCA_016647715.1 Pavo muticus | reverse complement strand
CAAAAAAAAAGGATATGTTGTGTGGCAACAGTCACAGTCAACATCAACTTTTATTTACTGTTTTGTTCTTACGCCTTTACTACCTGTAGCTTTTTAGGCATTCTTTCCTTCCTGTACTGAAGATTTCCCCTTCTGAGTTGTGTCAAATATTTGGAAGGTTGTGGTTTGCCTGCATGGGTAAAAGTTGACAATGTATATCTTAAAATGCTAAATAACATTTGTTTAAATAATAAAGTTTATGACCCAAATTGTAACTGTAATTGACTACTGCTCTGAAAGCTACAGATTTTAATTGTGAATAATCTTTTCAAGAGTAGTTTTCCTGCAAGGCTGAAATGACAACAGTTGTTGCAAAGCTGTCTATCTTAATGATATGTCAGGAAATAAAAAAAAGATACTTAGTGGAAATCTCTTTCTAAAATGCATTCTTGAGACAAATAAATATATATTTTATTTGTCTGTTTCCAGTCTTCTTTTATGACTTTTGACCATCGTGAAGTCATTTCATTAATTGCATATTTTGATATGAATATTTGCCTGTTCTTTGTCATTTACTGAAGATAGAATATATAAATTGTAAAAAGTCAGAATTCTCATTTCACAGATGCATAGAAAGCACCTACTGCAAGTTTAAAACTATGTCTAAAGAAAATAAAATTTGATAAATATCATTAAAAAGTCTTCAACAACCCAAACCAAAACTGTCAGTACTGTTTTATGATATATTCTCTCTGTGCAAATATGTTACAGCAATAACAATTTTAAAAATTGATTTCCACTGGCACTTCAATCCCAAATTATTTATGGCTAATTGTATCATATAAAATGTTTAAATTTTAAAATTTCTGAGTTCTGTTATGCTTTGACTGTGATTCTTTGCTACTATGCTATACATGGTGTTATGTTACATTAAATTAAAAAAAAAAAAAAAGCCCTTTCTGTGACTTTTGTTTCTGCTTAGATAGCCAATTAGTTATATTTTATTTACACGAGGCCTGAAGCACAGCCTCTTTTAGTTAATAATAGTTGACTTACCACTAAGAATAATTTCTTCTCTAAAGCTTTTAGTGTTTAGATTAACCCTAGGTAGATTTTGGATCCAATTGCCAACTGCACTTAAAGCTCATATGAAAAAATCCAACCTTTGATATATGTTTTAAAAAGACAATATCTTTTGCAACAAATATTGCTGGGAGTTAATTTGTAACATAATTATAGTACTAGGGTTGATGATATGATGAAATGATATAAACAAATATAAACTGGTTTCATAATATTTTTAGATAATACCAAGAAGCAATTCAGCAGTTTAGCCTGTGCTGCTAGATCAGATACTCTTATTTCCATAAAAAAAGGAGAATTTTTCCACACTACTGTATCCATCATACCAAAATTCTCATAGGTAATAAAATGCAGCTTTCTATGATAAGAGATAAAACAGTAAGATAGCACAATATCACATTCTCTGAAGGCAAGATTGATCTTTTGTTTACAGAATGATTTCTAATTGCCAATAGAGGCTGAAAGCTTTAGGAGTGTCTTTGTGAAATCTCTTCAGCAAAATTAAATAATGTTTCTGTGGGCCCTAAGCTCTTTGTGCAGGATATGTGTTTTCCTGAACTCATTTCCTTTTTACAATAATCAAAAATGTGTCAGTACTTCAAAATGGTTCTGGGTTGTACAAATGATACTGGACACCTCTTCAAAATATAAATTGTATATATGCAGAAATAAAGTAGTCCTGTTTAAGATGGGAATCTAAGAAGAAAAGGTCTGACATTTTCATATTTTGTTCTCATTTTTATTCTGAAATGCTTTGAAAACATGAGAAAGACTGGGCACACAGACTAGGCATATTCTATGCACTTTTCAACTTTCATTTCTTAATCCCGTTAAACATTATTTGCACAGTAGGTACTTACTGATACTAGCTTTCATTTTATCTGGGGTTTTCTTCAGTGAAAGCTCTGAAAATCTGAAATACTATTAATACCATATTTTCCTTCATAGTTCTTGGCTTATGAAGTAGATAGAGAAAAGCATCTTTTAATGTACACACTTTAAATACAAATCTTTTCATCCCTGATGTGAACATTTATCCTTTTTCATTTGATAGAACTCTAATCCATTATTCAGAGTTGTTGCAATCAGCAGGCAAATGTTTGTAAAATGAAAATACCTCCAGGTTATCTCAAAGAAAGATGTGAACTGAATATCCTTTAGCAATTCATGTGCAGTACATTGCATTAAACATTAACCGTGTTTGTCAGAGACAAAGAGGGTAAAAAGAGAAGAAAAACTCAGGTTTGGGCAACTAAAATGTTTAATCACAATTGCCTCTCCAGTCTTTTTGTCTTCTTACTTCTACCTGCATAGACAAGAGACCTGTTTGCAGTATTTGGAGTATTGATTTGGTTTGTGAAGATATGCAAAGGAATATCTTCTATTCTTATAAAAAACTGACTTACAAAAAAGGAAAAAAAGAAAAAGAAAAAAAAAAAAAGATTCTGTATTAGAGAGAAAGTTAGTTTTCCCAAGAATCATAGAATAGAAGCATAGAATATCCTGAGTTGTAAAGGACCCAAAGAGGTTCATCATGCTGGTTCCACATAGGACTACTGTCATGGTTTTATGATTTTTGGTTATCGGTATTCCACATCATAACATCATGTCGTGCACTGGGAGTTAAAGTGTTCTGGGTACTTATCCCCGAAGAAAAGAAGAACTACATTCCCCAGAAACCTGTTCACTGTGCTGTTATCATTCTGCTCAGGGGGAACAGATATAAGCCTTGGTAGGTCATCTGACCGGTTTCTTCTTCGCCAGACTCCCTCCCTGCTTGACTGGACTGCGCATCTCGCCTCAGCGTTATGGTGAGGCCTACCCAGCTTTCGGACAATCTCTCTCTCTCATTATATTTGATTTATTAGCTTCAGTTCTAATTATATTGTATTATAGTGTGTTATCTTGCATTCCGATACCATATTTAGTAAATTAGTTTGTTTCTCCTCAGATCGTGCCACTGTTCTTAATTATTTTGGGGTCCCCTGTTTCCCTTTTCCAGAGGCGCGGATTTTGCGAAATCTCTCCACCCCACTAGTCATGGAACCGGGCTGAACTAGCCCGTAAACCGTCGACAACTACCTAAAAATTAAACCGTACAGTTGAAAGCATTTTCTAAGCACTTTTTAAACTCCAGCAGGCTTGATGCCATGACCTGTTCTGGTGACCACTTACTCTCTCAGTGAAGAACCTTTCCCTAATATCCAACCTGAACCTTCCCTTAAGCAGCTTCATATCTGTCATCGGTCACCAAAGACATCAGTGCCTCTGCTCCCTTTCATGAGGAAGCAGTAGGCTGCCATGAAGTCTCACAGCAGTTTTAACTCCCACAGGTTGAACAAACCAAGTGACTTCAGTCACTCCTCATCTGCCGTCACCTGTAGACACTTCAGCAACTTCGTAGCCCTCCTTTGGATGCTCTTGAATAATTTTATGTCCTTCTTGTACTGTGGCACCCAAAACTTCACACAGTGCTAGAGATGAGACAGCACAGAGCAGAGTGGGACAAGCCCTTCCCTCAGCTGACCGGCATTGCTGGTCCTGGTACACCCCATGGTACCTCGGGCCCTTTTGGCTGCCAGGGTATGCTGCTGACTCATGTTCAGCTGCCATCAAACAAAACCCCTTGATACCTTTCCACAAAGCTGCTCTTCAGCCTCTCATCCCCCTGTTTGTGCATATCACAAGGGTTGTCCCTACCCAAATGCAGAATCTGGCACTTTCTCTCGTTTAACTTCTTATTTCATTGAATATCACTGGCTCTGAAATGAAACCACTGGAACTTCATAACTGGCTGGCTGCTAGCCTGATGTAACCCCATTTACTATAAGCTTTGAGCCCAACTCATTAGCCAATTGATCACCCACCATACTATGGCAGGTTGGTTTTTTTTGTTGTTGTTTTTTTTCTAGCAGCATGCTAGACATTTTACTCAGGGTGATATTTTAAGAAACAGCACTGAAAGCTTTGCTGAAATCCAGAAATATTTACAGAAAGCAATATAGAAAAAAAGAACATGTCAGTAGAAACCACAAGACCATTTTGCAAGACTTTATTTTCTTTACTTGGTCCTAGGTGAACTCAGGAAGGAATGAACTGTAGGTCATTTCAGTTTACATGTAGGGAGCATTTCAAGATACAACAAAGTATTAAGGAACAACTTGAATAAATAGGACTGGCAGAAAAATGTTAATTATTTCTACAAAGACATAGTGTAAGATTTCTTTTTTAAATATGGTTTCATTCCAGTGTAGAAAGAAGACGTTCTTTCAGAAAGCATCATAAAAATGAGAGACATCTTGTACTTAATGTTGCTTGATTTGAATGTGGAATTTAAATCCTACTCATACTGCATACCCCATAATACTGCAGGTAATGCAGTATAGTTCGTTTTCCACTATGAAGTTTTCTGTGTTTCTGTATCAGAAAGAATGGTCTTAAATTTCAATCTACTAAATTCTTGGCTATTAGGATATTAATCTAAACAAAAATACGTATCTTTAAAATATAAACATTTCTGAAAATGGCTTTGTTTGGCTGTTTTGCTTGTTTATATTGAACAAATTAACATTTCCCAGCAGAAGAACACTTCAAAGATAAAATCCCAGTTCTCTTTATAAAGACTATCATTGAGGACTTTAATTATAAACAGCAAATTTGTCTTGTTTTGATGCTTGACAGAAGCATGAATGCCACCCAGGGGGAAATAAGGAATGCTGTGGCTGTTTCTATTGATTTTAAAGTTGCTTGGAAAATTCTGTCCCTCACAACTTGTATATGCCAGCAGATTTTTCCCATCATCCACTGTTTGAAAATATTCCTGAAGCTTTAAAGTAATAGCCTTTTAAAGTTTCTTAGACTGTACAATTTTGGGGAAACGGTAGAAAAATTGAACTGCTTCACATTCTATCAATAATAAATTAGTCTGACATGGGAAATTTGAGACTTCAACTCAGTCAGCATTGCGATGTAGAGCTCAGGGTTGATGGTTTATCTGGATTCCAGGGAATCCAGAAGGATCATCCCTTTCCTATCTCCAAAAACGGTGCACATTACTTTACCTGTTGAGGGCTGTGTCTTGAACTTTTTCTTCAATGAGATATTCATGTTGCTACTCTATGGACTGCCATTTTTACTCTGGCTTGTAGAGGTGACACCATGTCTCATCACTGATAATGAGGCAACCCAGGAAACTATCAACTTCAGACTCATATCTGTTCAGTAGGTTCTGGCAGACTTTCATAGGTTGTTCTTTCCATTCCTATGTGTGCATTTGTGGGACCCACCTGGCACAAACTTTGCAGTATTCCAACATTGCCACCATTGTTTCCAATGTGTTGAAGCCAACACTGAACTCCAGACAGAGTTCTCTGGTTGTAATGTGCTGATTTGTACAGATGAGCTGATTGAGAAGCTCTTCATTTCATGATGTGGCAGCTGTGCATGGCTATCCAGATCATGGAGTGGATCATGGAGTCTTTCACCGTGAAGTGAAAGACAAGCCAATGCTGAAATGCACCACCCACCAACTCACTGTGCTCATATCCATAGTTTGGTCTCCATAACCATTTAGCAAGTGTCGAGGAATGTCAGTGGGTGCCATTTTTTCCACACAAAGTAACTCAGTTACACACCTTTTCTTCATATACTCTTCCATGTCAGACACCATTTTGTCAGACTGCCTCTCTGCTGCCATCTGTTGCACAGCAACAAAATGTAACGGAATGTTGGTGGGATGGTTCAAACTCTACTGCCATAGCACCAACATCCACCTCTGACACGGTGGTCTGATGTAATAAAATGGCAGGCATTACTTTTGGAGCAGCCTTCATAAATGATTATTTCTGTCATTTAGATTTTTTTTCTCATTGTCTTTTAAGCAATGATTATAAGCTGAATGCAAGACTATGGAAAGAAAGCCATTTAGCTATTTGAAGTAACTACCAATTCATGTTTGCAAATAAAGGATTATATTTTTCATGCTGAACCACAACAGTAAGTCAAAGCATAATAGAGGTTTTTACTTGATTTGCTCAGCTGAAATGCTGATTTAACTGACTCTTAATCTTTTTGTAAAGTACTTTAGAAAGGCCATTTCACCCAGGAATCTCAGAGTAATCTTATCAGTAGCACAGACTGCAGCACTGCACGTATGGGGTTACCATAATAAAGTAGGTTGACTTTATCAGAGGAAAAATACTTTTTTAACAATGGTCACTGAAACATGCACTCCTACATATCATGACATAGTTGCCTTTCTTCATTGGACAGCCTTTCTTCTCATTACTCTGTGTATACCATTGTAATAATTTTTTCTTCACTTAGTCAAACCTCACAGCACAGAGAAAGATTGTAGCTATTAATTGTTTACCACTGAATTTGAAAAAAAATAATTTTCAACAAAAGTCATATCTATTAGAATAAATTAATTTTGAAAAGGTTTTTCTTTTTAACTGCTTGATCTGGTATTCTATTATGCAAAGTGGCTTATTGGAGGAAATAATTTTAATCTTTCTTACTGGAGCTGAACTTCTAACCTTCCAAAGATCACTTTGTCACCCAAGGAATTTTCAACTCCTATGCCCTCCTTCCCAGAAAAGCAAAACAAAATGAAGAAATATGGCAAACGGTAAGTCATTGAGCAGAAAAAAGGGAGAAACTTTTCAGATGTCCTGTTGACTTCTGTTTACTGTGCATGGGACATAAGGATAGAGAGATGCTGCTATATAGATGGTAGAGATGAGAATAACATCAGTCCTGTAGCTTCTGCTACTTTCAGAGGTATTCTCCTGCTAGACAGGCTATGCTTTATGCATATCAAGAGCTGGATGTGACTTCTCTCATTAGATGCATAGTAAAGCCATGCTTGCTCTTCACAACTATTGCTTTTCCATAGATAGCTACTGACTTATCTGTGTGTTTAAGACTGCCCTTCTGTTTTACACTGCAGACTACTATCCTTCATGGCAAGCAAGTTTCACTTTCAACTCTATTAACAACTGTAATGAACTACAAGCCATACTGAGCTGGACTGAAATTACAAGAAAATGATCATTCTATTTCTTGTCTTTATTTGCAACTCAGGCTTCTCATCTCTGTGTGGGCTGTTAGAGGAAGATTTCTGAAGGATATGCTCAGATTCCAAAGTGATTTTTAATTCGTTCCATTTTGCCTCAGAGTATTATGTCTGCTACCATGCACATTTCCTGTGAGGAATGCAGGGCTAACCCAGGGATCCATCCTTTCCCAGACCTCATTTAAGGGTTGGCAGTTGGGGCAAAAGTATCTTACTAGAGATCCTTGCCTACCTGAGGCCTTCCAAGAGTAAGCAGCTTTTTTCCTTTGTTTTTGTGTTCACTGCTGCTGCATTTGGGCTTATCCTTGCTGTAGTCTAGGACTTTGCCACCCTGCTATTACTGTTGTGCTTTCCGTCACATTATAGCATTACACAGTATCAAAAGTCTTTCTGAAGTCAGGGTAGACAACATCCATTGCTCTCCCCTTATCGGTTGTCCCATCATAGAAGGCAGTCAGGTTGTTTAAGCATGATTTCCATTTTGTGAATCTATGTTGACTTCTACTGATCATATTGTTGTATACCAAATGATTAGGGATGGCTTCCAGGATAAGCTGTTCTATCTCCTTTCCAGCAATTGAGGTTATGCTGACTGACCTGTAGTTCCCTGAGTCCTCTTTCTTGCTCTTTTTGAAGACTAGGATTTTGTTATGTCATGTCTTGGATCTAATATTGCTGTGCTTCAGTGCTGCTAGGAGAAAATTGCATGTAGCTCAAAAAAAAAAAAAAATTGGAATAAAACTACTCTTTGTTCCCTTTGTATGGTTATATATAGCATAGCTGAATAAAAAGTGGTTGATTTTGTTTAGGGTGGTGAAACACTGGAAACGTTTGTCCATCTGGTGATTCCCTATCCATGGAGACAATCAAGGCCAGATTGGATGGTATTCTAGGCAACCTGACCTTGTGAGTAACAATCCTACCTGTGTCCGGGTAAGTGGAATGAGATGATCTTTAAGGTTCCTTTCAAGCCATTCTGTTGTTCCATGATACTTCAACTTTATCAGTGTGTACAGTGGCTGCCTTTGCATCACCAAAGGTAAGATTTGGCAGTGTCTTCCTTGCTGAAAATTCCTGCTCTGTTATTGCATGTAGTGCTGTTCATCACTTAAATCTGGAAAAACAACTATTCAAATTTGTTTTTAATGGACTCTGTACATTGACAATATCCTGGAAATTTATTTTTTCTTTTATTTTTTTTCCCTTCCAATTTTTCCATTGAACAAATACTACTACCATTATGTGCCATGGAACATAATATCTAAGCTTTGGAGAGTCTGTATGTACTGTCTGCTATGTTCTTCAGTGACGTCTGTATACATGCTCAGTCATAACTGTTATTCTGAAGTGATTGTTTCCAGTGCCCCTTGCTAATCTGTAGAATTATATTTCTTTATTTCATACTAGGGAGAATCTCATTTAAAAGTCTCTCATAAATTAAATCTGTGTGATATCAAAGCTATGTAGAATTACTATCCAGTTCAGTACATTTACTCAGATCTTATTTTTGAGTAGAAATTAAACAGTTGCCATAATAGACATGCAGTATCCCTGCAGACTCCATCAGATTCCATCTGAGGTCACAGTGCCATGATCTGCATATATATATGAAGTTGTAAGAATATATTTTTAACTCCTGCCTTGTCATAGTTTTGTTTTTCCCATAGGAGAGAAAAAAAAAAAAATTAACCTTGCACTGAAATTTCTTCTTGTTATCTCATCTTCATCCCTTTGACCAGTCCTGTAAAATGCTCCAAAGTCTTCACACTAAGTCTAGTGACTCTAGACCCGTGCATTTATGGGAAATATTGCTGACAGGTGGATGGCTGGACTGGATGATCTTAGAGGTCTTTTCCAATCTTGGTGATTCTGTGATTATCATTACTGTTACTTTCTCTCTCTTCCTTTTGTCTTAGTAAATTTTTTTTGTCTCAACCGACAACTTCTAGGTTTTTTATTCAAAAAATCAAAAAAATTTTTTCCTCGATTCTTTCCCCCATCCCACTGGGAGGAGGGAGAATGAGCAAAAGGCTATGTGTGTTTAGCTGTTTGCCACTAATGCTGGTGACTATGTTGAAAAAGAGTGTTTTGTAGCTATGAATTTGCTCTATCATTTAGCGTTATTGTGTTCTTTGTAGATGTTGTGTTTTCCATGGAAATAAATAGGAGGCATTTCTTTTGGGGCAACTTATGTACGATGATGTACATAAATACACTTCCTTCTTACTACTCAACAAAAACACATGGTTGATGTACATTAAGATCAAATTTGCATTTTTTCCAGACATAGCACATTGGTGGCGCATAGTCATCTTGTGATCAACTAGTACTCTCAAGTTTCTCTCTTCCTCTGTCTCCAAATGATAAGTTCTACTAGAAACTGTTATTAGTCCCCAAGTGAATAACCTTGGCCTTTGTGCTATTGAATTACATGCTATTTCTGCTATTTCTAGCCTCATTTATGCCACTGGGAATGCACTAAAAATAGTTCCATATGGAGACTTCATTTACTTTTGTGTAACTGGTTTTGATCAAACACAAGGAAATACTTAGGACATTTGCTTTGCTTTACATATCAAAATTAATTTGATTGCACATTTATTAAGTTTCTTCTATGGATAACATAATCCCAAATTTCACAAGGTTATTAGGGGAACCATGATCTTCTAAATTTGATACTCTTTATTTATACAATTGTGCTTAAATTCTGTTGTATTCTCAAAAGTCATTACATATTTTTATCAGATGTTGTGGATGCATATAACTACATTTTAGGATGGATTTATTATTCACAGAACATTTGATCTCTAATTTGGACGGTACCAATGTTTATGAATTCTGTCCATCATATTTTCATTCTTGAAATGGGCAACTCTGGATACAACTCCTATGCATGATATTTTTATTTCTAAAAGTGTCAAAATGTTCATAAAATTCTTAGTCAGCCTGATTTAAAAAAAAAAAAAAAGAAAGGATGATGTTACATGCAGCTTATGTTAACATTCAAACCAGGGAACTATAGAAATAATAAGCTCAGTACAGGTGCAACTCTGAATTTATTTTTTAACATTGCTACAGTAGGGTCTCAAAATTTAATTAATCTTTCCTAATGACACTATAGTTTGAAGTATGGTGTATGATTTTTATGAAGTATGATGATTTGATTTAATAACTTTTATATATTAAAATTGATATGATGTATGGTAAGGCTGAAGTACTCAAAATAAGTAAGACTTGAGGAACTAGGCTGAGACCAGGGTTTTGCTTAAACTTCGTGATTTTCAGGCCTCTGTCTGGTCTTGGCCTAGTCAGAAATATTTATGTAAAGCATGTTCTAGTCATAATTCATATTTTATTTTCTCTTTTTGACAAGAAAAATACATGCAAATTCTCCAAGATTTAAAAAAAAAAAAAAAAAAAAAAGAGAAAAAAGAAAGAAAGAAGAAGAAAAAGAGAGAGTGAGAAATAAAAATTCCAAAGACATACTCAGAAAAGCCAGAATTTTCATCACACAGCCTCTAAATTTTAGGCTACCAATACCAATAACCTTTCAAATCTAATGTTCTAACTTACACACTTTGTTTCTCTCATATGTGCAAGACAAAATGGCAAGCTCAAGACTAGAGAACCCATGAGCACTTTTGGAGGCCTCTAGTATAAATAGTGCGCATCCAGCATCTCTGAATGTAACCTTAAAGCTTGTGTCACTCAAGAAAATCTTCTACTCCATTTTTTAGTATTATTTTGTTTGTTTCTTCATTTTTAAAGGAAGTCACCGTGTTTGAAAAAGACACAGATTAGTAGATTAATATTTCTTCCTTTGGAAACAGTAATGGACTGAGAATATTAAACTTGGTAGTATTAAAACTGGAAATTTGTAATAGTATGTAACAGTATTTTCAGTTTCATTGAATTAAGAAGTAATGAAACTTCTTAGTATTAGGTGCATATCTGACAAAGAATCAGAGTAATTATCTTGATCAATATAGGCAAGTATAATAGTATCCATGATAATCAGAAGCAGTACACACATAACACATTTCTGGAATTCTGTTGTAAAATAATTTTCTTTCATACAGAGAAGTATATGTACTTTTATTATCATGCAATCTGAGTTGAGCATCTAATTTTATAATTTATAATAAATATATACTATATATATTGTATATAATATAATAACATATATGCAGGTTAGCTACTCCGTTTTTGAAGAATATCTATTACTTTCACACAGACTGTCACTATCTTTGCAGCTGTGAGTAACATTAATGCAGGTGAATCTTGAGAGAGATGCTATTTAACAGACTGGAGTTGTTACTCTTGTTTACAGGCTTAACCACATTTTTCAGTTTCTTGTAGTATGAGCACTAATGCTTATTGAGGTGATTTTTCAAATTTTGAGAAATAACCACCCAATAATATTCAGTGTTTTAGTATCCATCTTTATTAAATTCAAGAAAACAGATGAAAGACTTTAAAATCACATTTGTTATACAGCAGGCTACAATTTCAAATCTATCATATCTGAGCTTCAAAGAATGGATTCTTAATCTAACACTGCTTATTAACTAAATAATTTTAAAATAATGAAAATAAGATAAAGTAGGCAGTCAAATTTGAACAAATAATGCTACCCAAATTTTTGGTTATTCACCAGTATACAATCAGTTTATCACAGAAGATGTATTACAGTAAGGAAAATTCGGGAATAATTTTAGTTCCCTCACTCAGATTCACTGAGATCTGCATCTCAGATTTTTATTTTCATGGCATTCTCCTACTCCTTTTTCTTCCAGTTGTCTGTTATAAAATCGCAGAAAAAGTATTTCTATCAAGTTCCTCTTGAAAGTTCAGTCAGAAAGTTCATTAAGCTGACCCAATTTCATTGCAATTTTGCAGGCTTATGTATTTAAAATACTTTCAAAGCAAACAAGCAAGTAAGTAAATCCAATCATAAGCATCTTGTCACAGCCAATGTCCTGAATACTGAAAATGTGCAATATTCAGAGATTTTGTCCTCCTCTTAATTATATTGACTTCTGCAGAGCTTTGCCTCCCCAGTACTGTATGGAGGACTGGAGGAATTATGAGACCTAATCAAACAGACAGATACGTGATTAAATCAAACATATATTTTAAACCTACAGTAACTGTGGAAGAACACTTTTAGTTTTAAAGAAAAAAATAGTAATGTAGTATTTACATCCTTCCAATAGATGGAAGTACAGAGTAATCAGCACG
The DNA here is from genome assembly GCA_016647715.1 of Pavo muticus. Taxonomy (NCBI): domain Eukaryota; kingdom Metazoa; phylum Chordata; class Aves; order Galliformes; family Phasianidae; genus Pavo; species Pavo muticus. The sequence goes on along the minus strand of JACDJE010000552.1, from coordinate 63,468 downwards.
AGACCATGGCTGAAATGATTATATGAAAGATATTTGTCTGGTATTACATAGCAAATGAAAGAATGCCTTTGACAACAGATGGAAGGGAAAACATGATTGAATTAATTCTAGGAATTAAAAGTCACAGTTCCTCTACTCATTTAAAATCCTGATCAGATTAGTCTTCCTGCAGCTCCACTTCTCCTTTTGTAAATCTATGGAATGTAGAGTCACTGCAAAGTTATCAAGCAGACATTCACTTCCAATTCAGCCACATTCTGGAAGACTTAATTATTTAGAATTGCACATAGTTCAAAACTGTAAAAATCAAAGTTCAACAATGGCAAGATCTTTAAAGGGCTACCCTTATTTAAAATGTCACTGGTATCTACCAAGATGAGTGAAGGCTATGCCCTGGAAAATAATGACAAGAATTAAGTTTGTTGACCTCGTCATGCATGTGCAGATGTAAGTGGGTCAAAAGATGTATCTTTCTTATTTTATTTAGTAGAATCAATGTAAATTATTCAACCCTAACTCCATTAACAGAGTAGCTGGCAGAAGTAGTTTCTCTGCAAAAAGACTTTGATTACAGGGCTTCAACTTCAAATATAACAATATAATAGCATATATTGACATATTTTCTGAACAGTTAGTTATGGTTTATTGGGATAGTATGTAAAACGTTACTGTCTCCTGCCTATGCAACTAAAGATGCATCTGAAAGCTCCTTAATAATTCTAGGTAAACTATGAAGTTTGAAAGTGTGCTAATACAAAACAGACTGGAACTCCTAGAGAGAGATTCCAAAGAACTGGAAATTTAACTAGAGTGTTAAAAGGGCAGGAAAAAAGCCACAATATCCTTATTTTCTAGATAGTCTCTATAGATATAAGCATACACACAATAGCCAACAGTCTCGGAGATTACTGGAGGAATAGAGTTTTGTAATTGTAGGATTTCTGATTTTGATTATTATTATTATTATTTAGAGTATAGTGATTACACAAGTATCAACTAAGAACAAAAAAGTCAAAAAGAAAGAATACCTGTTAGCATTGCTCTACCATGGAGTACATAACAACAGGAAAGAAAAAAAAGCAGAACATAATTTACATACCAGATAAATCAATGAACGAATGAATAGCAGTCATTTTACATTATTATAGTAAACAGATTGGTTTTTTTTGTACGGATTTTTTTGCAAAACTCACAGATATGTGGGATTCTATCTATTCAGTATATTTTCAATAATAAATACTCTTTTCTTTTCTGTATAATATGTTTGTGGTGCGTTGACTGGGGCTGGTTACAAAACCCCATCCAGCTTCTCTCTCACTTCCCCTCCTCAGCAGGATGGGAGGAGAAAACAAAATGGACAAACTAATGTATTGAAATAAAAACAGAGAGATAGCTTATAGATTTCCGTCACGAAGCAAATAGACTAAACTTGAGAAAAAATAATTTAATTTATTACCAATTAAAATAGTTTTAAATGTCGAGAAACAAAGACATGTTCATTGGCATAAGATATTTTATGGTAGTACTTTTTCTCTGAAAAGAAAGTAGCTGTGCTTCCTAATGTCAGGATCTTCAATTAGTTATTTTATTCACTTTCAGCTATAAAATATAGCTTGCAGAATTTGTATCTTAAAATCACACATTTGTACATATCCACACTGCACAACATATGTTGAGGATTACCTGATGAATATTTACCCAGGGAAGTCAAAAACAGTAGTATGCTATGGGTTAGAATAAAACTAGCATGGTAGTTTATGGCCTGGCTAATTTATTCTCTCTCAAGGCAGTACTAATTAACTGTTCCACAGTCTTGTGAGCAACTTCAGTGTTTTTGTCCAGAATTGCACACATACCCTGAGGCCAACCTATGGCCACTAGAGCTGCTTAATAACCAGCCTTTTCTGCTGTCAGGCAGCCAGCTATTTCAACAACTGATCAGATAAATACAGATTGAGAAACTTTCTTTCAGGCAAGATTCCTTTCCTAAATCCTGGCTGTTCTGCACCGCCAATTTTCAAATTATTCTATTGATTTTTTTCTAAAAATCAAGAAAAGTAAAACATATCCTACTTAAAGATGAAGGCTAACTTAATTCTCACTGGTGAAGATAAGCATCTATATAGTCTTTATTTAATCAGCTATATTTAACAAATATATTTATATTCATCTATGTGTAAGCCTAGTAAGTGATCACATAAACATTAATTTATATCAAGAAATTCAGTTTATGTATTCTTGGGTGGTATTTTGCTATGACTGATTCTATTTACAGGAAGTGATTTATAATACTATGAAATCCTTACTTTCACCTGAAAAGAGGGGAAAAAAAAGGAAAAAAGCCTGTTTAAAGCTAATGGACTGTGTTACAGTTATTTGAGATGAACGCTGTTTTACTGAGCCTTAGAAGCTGTCTCTAGCGTGTACGCTGCAATCAGATTAATATTGATATACACTTTTTATATTATCTTTTATAAAGATGTTATTAAATTTGATATAACAACTATGGTATTACACTCTTTATATATACATATATATATATATATATATACACACACATATATACCAGTTTTGTAAAGTTCTTTCCATATTCCCATAACAAGCTGCTAGACTGAGCAAGATATCTGGCACTAAAAATATTCTCTGTACTTTCTGATTTAAGATCAAATGTTTAATGAGCATATGTTCTGCTTGGTAACACCAAGAAGGTCTAACACAAGAACAAGTTAATTCTATTGAGTGTGTATTTTTGTCTCAATCTGTAGAAGCAATTAAAATATTGGAATGGACTTCCAGGTCTTTGTTGTGTTGTACTACTTCTGTCTGTCTCACTGGAGATTATTTTCTCTGCATAAAGCTAAAATTTTCAAAGTAACCATTGGCATCAGGGTAAAAACAAGCACTTCGGCTAATATTGGGAGCTCAGTAACTCATGCTGTGTCAGAAAGGATAGAAAAAGTTCAATGTATTTTGATAGGGTAATTTTTACAGAACATTGTTACTAAAGCTTTAACTAAGCTTTAAATAAAGCCTTCTGAATATAGTACAGAAAATAAGTTGGTAAAATGGTGTTCAATGAAACCTGCAATCTTCGCAGTTTAGATGGTTCTTACTATTTTGAGGAGCTTTTATTAAAATCCATACAACATGATCTAAGTCTTTAAAATTATCTCGAAAACATTGGTTTAATAATTAGAAACAGTGCATGAACGATATGTTAAATATAAATAAGAAGACAAGCATATTTGGATAAAGTTTATGTCAAAGCACACGAAAATTCTTTCAACAAGAGATTATTGTTGTTCATTCTATTACTTGTGAGAGAGCCAGATAGGGGGTAAATGTCTGAAGACAGAAATGAGTTTTAGTTATTAGTTACACTAAACTAGTGACATTTCTCCAAAGTAGAATAAAAAGTCTAATTTAGAAAAAAAAATCAAATATTGCAGTCTATTTTACTTTAAGAGATTTTTAATAAACATAATTCAACTTCTATTTGCTAATAAAGTATCTTGATCTTTCAGTAATATATAGCATTTATATATGTTCCTCGGTTTTCACAAGGATATTTTGATGTTGGTAGTCTCTACATGTTTTGGCTTAAAAGACTAAGTGAAATCTGAAAACAAAGGTATGTGCTGGCTTTGTGATCTGTACTAGTACAAATACGGTTACATTTATACTTTTTATAATGGCCTTCAAAGACTTAAAAAATCATGTAAAACTGCTATGTTTTGGGAAAGCTGTATTTAATCGTGGGTATACTTCTCAGTTGCTGACAACAGAATTACAGTGTTAGTAATTCAGAGGATAGTTGTTTGAAAATCATCTAGTGAAAACAGTGTGTGTGTGGGGGGAGATCTTTCAAGCAAAAGCATTAGGTTTGAGCCCTAAATCTTTTGCTTAAATCATCTAGTGGATTGCTTTTTTGAAGGCTTATTTATTTTTAGCAGTGTGTGAATAGGAAGCATTCATGTCATTCAAAGTATTGCAAGCACGCTTGGGTTTTCAGCGGGTCTTCAACCAGAAGCCAGGTGTGTGTCTGCTACTCTCTCCACAACTACTCACTGAAAAATATATTCTTGCCAGCTTCATTGGCGCTAAAACAGACAAGAGGAGGGAGATTTCAGTGGAATACTGCAGGATTAAGAGTTGCCAGAAGATCCCAGATTTGGTCTAAACTATTTCTGAGGGAAAAGAGAAAAAAAGTGGAAAAAAGAGGTGGGACAGGTTGGCTGGAAGACGTGGGAGGAGAAAGAAAATAAAGCCAAATCTGATAACATAAAAGACCATAATTTTCCAAAAAACCTTTCCCAGCTCAGCTTCTAATACTAAGAGCAATATTCTATATCTCAAATAGTTATATTTATTGATTAAGCCTACAGGCACTTGTTCCAAAACCTTCCAGCAACAATATTTTCACTTATATCAACAAATCATATATTGAAACAAAATTTTTACTATCAAATGAAAACAAGCATGTTTCTTTTTTTAAAAAGGAACAAACAAAAATGCATTTCTTCATTATTTTAGTACATACTACAAACTTCTTGTACATTGAAATCAGATGGCTTTTTTGTTTTTCTCAGTGAGTACAGTATTTTTCTCTAGTCCTCTGCTGTATCAACTGTATACATATATATATATAGATATATATATATCTACTGTAGCTCTATCAGTCCAAAGTAATCCACCCTTCAATACAGGCAAGCACCTCAATAATATGTGTCAGTAGATAGAAATTCCTGAACAGTTTATGGTTGTTGTCACTGTAGAGGTTCATAGATCATCAGCCTACTCTTACACCACTTTTAATTATTCACACAGGAAAGTGGCAAGGAGAAATAGCTACAATTTCTTATGTACAAATGAATATTTTTAAAAAAATCACTTTATATAGGACAGATGTCTAAAAATGGTAGCCATGTGCACATATATGAAACTAGAAATATTCTTGCATATGTTTAGAAAGAACATAAAATGTTAAATTCTTTAATGTATTATCATCCAACTTAGTATATTGCAAGCAGTTGGAAGTGAGATTAACAAAAGTTAAATGTTGAACCATGTATATTTTGTTCATAATTGTTTATTTGCTTTAACTTGTGCTTTCTTTTGAGATGGAAATTATGTTCACAGAGCCTCAAAACAGATTACTCATAGTATCTATGTATTCAGAGAGGAATACAAAAGTCAGAAATTGTTAAGGTATGATGGCACAAGAACACTTAAGAAGCCTTTCACCTCCTTATCCCGATACTGAGAAACAGCCTGAGTTTGCCCAATGTGACCATCAAGGTTATGCAGTTGTTCCTCTACCCTATTTCTTTTGTATTACAAATCCACTGAGCAATTTGGCACAACTTCATCTAATTGGCAACTGCTGCTCAAGGAAGACTTGAGCCAGGTCCTCCAGGCAACAGAGGAAGTACATCAGCATTTGACTGATGAAAATAAAGTCCTTGCCTGCAGAATAGTTGGCTGTAGCTCTTTTCATCTCCTTTTCAAGAACATTAAATTCACTCACAGATTAACAAAACCAATGCAAAATACTTAAAACCTCAACATTTCTGCTAAAACATTTTTAAAAATTTAACTTCCATACTTTTTCATGCTGTGCCCAGGGTTCAGGGACTCAAGATATCCCTAGAATTAACACTCAAGCAAAAGTCATCTCTCACACTGTTTTCCTCTGTACATGTCACTTCCCTCTGTCCTCTCACTTTTTGGCTTGAGAAGCCCTTAACATATTATCTTTGGCAGTTTTTCGTGATCCATAAGCAGAGTATCTATTCCAGTCCTCTCCCTTGGTATTTCAAATTTACATGTAATTCCCAGCCTTTCCATTACAGCTCAGAACACTTGCCAAAATAGAAGTAATGTGTAAATAATCAAAATCAAAGATGGGACAGAAGGGCCATCAAACAATCTTCTTCTATTCCAAGTTTTAGGGATGAAATTTTTAAAGATCACGGCTTTAACTGGGCCCTCAGAATTCAGCACCTCTACATATGTAACTAGGACTAGAAGCAGGTAATTTAAGTACAAAACTCCCAGTTTTGTATGCATGAATGACTGGTTGCAAATCCAATTGAAGACACTGCAATCCTTATTGTCAGCTTTCTTTAATTTAGAAGTCAGAGAGAAAATTTAAGACTGAAAGACTGATGTAGGGAAGTGGACTTTCAGGCCAGATGTTTTAATGTTCTGTTCAATAACCTATGATACATACGTATAGGATTCAGTATTAAATTGTCTTTCTGACATATATATCTCAGGTTACAGAACACTTATTGTTAAGAAAGACACTGTATAGCATTTGCCATTGCATATTTTTAAATGCTACTCCCATTAATTTTATGCAACATCATCAGCGGCTCAGAAAAATAAGCAGAGGTGTACGGAAACTTCTCTCTTTTTATGTGGAATGAAAAATTCTAGGCATGCCCTCCCAGGTGTCTTAACTGCAACTCATAACGTTTATCAAATTCTATAATTAAAAGTGTATTTTTAAAACATGCCAGTTGTCAAGTAGGTCTAATTCTTAATGAACTTCAAAATATGTCCCACTGATCACACAGTTATACATTTGGGTTTATTCTCATCTAAAGTTAAAGTTAAACATCCATGTTTTGAAAGAGCTCTTAGCTATAGCATGATAAATGGATATGAGTAGAATATATGAAAAGGTCTTAAAGAGCAAGATAAAAGAGAACTGTCCAGTGTTAAACTGTTCATGTACACTTGCTGAAATCAATTTTGAGTTCCCATCACAAACTGCTATTTTAACAATTTACTTTCCACTAGTTCAATGATCAAGCATCTTACCACAATCTGTTTTTAACTAACATCTCAGTGAAAGAACTTAAAAATTTTTACTCAGATCTAAGAAAAAAATGTGCATTACATCGGCTTAAATGCGGTAATTGTTCTTATTTAATTCAGTCTGTTGAGTAAGTTGTGTGATCCAGCTTCAGACTGATGCAGATGGATTGCTTTTCTTTGAAACCTGAGGTCATGATTCAAAGCATACCTGGTGTTTGTACATCATGCTTCTGCTGATGTAATACGGCTTTTACTTTTAAGGCTCTGCTCCTACTACTTTAAAGAGACACTCCTCTACCCATTACACTGTTTACAATGATATTTTTGGGTCTGGCAGCAGAAAAGAGATTAAAAATCTATTAAAGATTTCTCAAATATCATGTGACAATCTTGATTTTATTAGATATGCACGATTATTGAAAATGCGTCACAAAAAAAAAAAATGCTGGCAAAAAAAAAAGAACAGTTTAGGCTATTCGGTCTATTGCTGTAATTTTCTCCTAGTTCAGTATCTGGAGGTGTGCTTTACAAGGTGGATAAGGCAGGAACTAAGGGTGCTGTGACCTCACCAACAGGATGTGATCTCACTAATTCTCAGCATCATAAGAAGAACTGGATTTTTGTGATTGGGTCCATTGACAGCACCAGAAAGGGTGAGGAATGTGAATCAAGTCTAGCATCCCTGCAAGATCCGTTTAGGGAACCTGATCAGAAGAAACAGGATAGTGGAATAAAGAGTCGGTATAGGTCCAAGACCCATGCCAGAGACATGCCAGAGACAGAGACAAGGCTGGAGGCATGTATACCTCTGACAAGGCTCAAGGTTGTGCAGACATGAGCTGGAAAGAGGCTGCTTGATCACAGGAAGAAGGGTGGTTGCTCAGAGCAAGGAAGACCATGTGCTTAAAACCTCAACAAATAGCTGCACTATTCCTAGTAGCTAGAATAGTTTTATCACTATAAATCTCCATTTTCCAGTATAAATGAATATTCTTGTCTTCTCCTAGAGTTTATATTTAAACACTCAGGGAAATGTTTTAAACCCAATCTATGGTTGCAATTATTACTGCAGATTCCCCAGAGAATTTTTCAGGCAAGTTCCTTTCTTAATTATGTTGGTAGCTTGCTGAAAGCCTCTCTCTCCTGTATGCTTGTGCTGTTTCAGCAGTAACTACTCAACAGACTGATAGAATCTCCTGCATCCTGTTCACCTTTGACTGAAACTGGATAAAAAAAAAAAAGTCTCCATTATTTTCTGTACACACTGTAGATTATAAACTAGTTTATTCTCACAGTAATGATAAGAACTGGAGACTTTTTTTTTTTTTTTTTGAAAAAGCATGTGTACATTCTTCTTGGTTAACAGTTCAAATCAGAGCAAAATACTTACTACATTAAATGTCAAACAGTGTTATCACCTACTGACATACAATACTGTTCTAAATTTTCTTTGAATACTTAAAGATTTAACTAATTATCTTGCAATAAATTATAGATGTAAGGTACCCATGATTCAGATACACTAGCAATAGACTTCTTTAAAAAAAGATGCAGTAACTTTTCAAATTCTTTGTGGTAAGGACTCTGCTAGCCCAGAATTTTTAGATTTCATTTAGCTTGAAGCACTTACGTTTTCATAATAAAAATGTATCTTACATAAACAGTGAGAGAAAGTTTGCATACATTCTGTCTATCAGGCTTTTTTCTAAGATTCACTTTCAGCAATTTTTGCCAGCATTAAAGGTATGTACTAAATGCTTTTTTCATTCTTCTGTGTGTTAGAAAGTAAAAAACATCTCCCACTTTGACAAATGCAAAAAATACAAGGAGTTCTTCACAGCACCAAAAATATAACATCCTAGTTAAAGACACTTCACTACCCTACAGGTAGTGCACTACCCTACAGGGATCTTACATGGTCATTAAAAATTACATCTTTTCAGTATGACGAGCAAGACTTAAGACCTTAATCTACAAGTGGACCTCAGTACAAATGGTAGAACTGCAACTTTACAAAACAGTGAGCATGAAAAGAAATTGATAATTTCAGACACGGTAACATTTGACAAATGTTATATGTCCGTCCTGTATATAAATAGAATTCATGTACTTAAAAATAGACCTATAGTGTTATGAAACTAAATCAGAATGTTCACATGCTTGTGAGAAACAGAGTGACATTAAAGACATTTTTCTTAGGGCATAAGAGCTCTCTGTTTCAAAGTGTAAGAAGTCAAAAAGGTGAGGTAGAAGACAATCATGGCTAAACCAAGACCTCTTAGCAAAAATAAGGCACAAAAATATTCATAGGTGGTATAGGCAGGGATATTCCTCCTGGGAAGATTACAGGGTTGTGGCTCAGGGAGATGATCAGGAAAGCAAAGGCACAGGTGCAGCTTAGCTTGGCTAGAGATGTAAAAAATAACAAGAAAGGTTTCTTCAAATATGTAGGTCAATAAAAGAAGATAAAAGAAATTGTACATCCCCCCCCACACACACTCTCACATGAGTAAAATGAGAGCCCTTGCTACAATCAACACAAAAAAGGCTGAAGTATTCAAATTTTTTACCTCAGTCTTCACTGGAAAAAACAGGTAAGTGCACTAGCCAAACCTCCCAAGTCCCAGAATCCAAAGGCAGGGACTTGTAGAATGAAGAACTGCTCAATGTAGGAATCGGGTATGAGTCCATCTGAGAAACTGGAATGTGCACAAGCCAATGGGACCTGATGAGATGCTTCTGAGGGCCTTGAGGGAGCTGGTAGATGAAGTTGCTGTGACTTTCTCTTTTTCATACATATTTTGCACTACTGACATTTAAGAGAGAAAATAAGGAAGTCATGTAAGCCTGGACAGAGTAAAGAAGTATCTGGAATTGGCTATTCGTTTTCACAGAATCACAGAATCGTAGGGGTTGGAAGGGACCTCCAGAGATCATCGAGTCCAACCCCCCTGACAAAGCAGGCTCCCTACACCAGATCGCACAGGTAGGTGTCCAGGTGGGTCTTGAATATCTCCAGAGAAGGAGACTCCACAACCTCCCTGGGCAGCCTGTTCCAGTGCTCCGTCACCCTCACTGTAAAGAAGTTCTTGCACACATTTGTGCAGAACTTCCTATGCTCCAGTTTCTGGCTGTTTCCCCTTGTCCTGTCTCCACACACTGCTGAAAAAAGTCTGGCCTCACCACTTTGCCCCCCACACCTTAGATATTTATAGACCTGGATCAGGTCCCCTCTCAGTCTTCTTTTCTCCAGGCTAAAGAGACCCAGTTCACTTAGCCTTTCTTCATAGGGGAGATGCTCCAGGCCCTTCACCATCTTTGTGGCCCTCCTCTGGACTCTTTCCAAGAGATCCCTGTCTTTTTTGTACTGGGGAGCTGTGAGAATCCTTCTTTGCTTCCTGGCTCAAAGCTTGCTTCCTGAGGTGTTTCTTGTGATAAGACTGTAACTGATTTATTGAGAAGGCAAATGATGGGTGCTACTGTGTGAAAATCAACATCTCTGTGGACACCTTCCTCCAGAGCTGTTTGCCTCCGGAAGAGAGTGCTCAGGAGTGGTCACTGGTGGAAGATCTGGCCTGTGACTAAATAGCTCCAGCTTGGTATGGGAAAACCGGGGAATGATACCATCGTGTCCTGTGAAAATAGGATGCAGATGGGCATCCCTGCTCCCTCTTATCTGAGATCCCAGAGCCAGGAGCTGTCACTCCAAGGAGAGCTGACTCAACCACTTTGGTTTTGAGCTGTCATTCCAAGAAGAGCTGACTCAACCACTTTGGTTTTGAGCTGTCACTCCAAAGAGAGCTGACTCAACTACTTTGGACTTATAAATAAGTTTGTACTACCATCCAAATGTTGTCGTCGTCATCAACGGAACAACAATGCCTGACAACCCACCACTACTGAAGATCAATGACTGAACTACGAACCATGCTGGATCCATGGTGGTGACTATCTCCCTCTTGCTTCCTATAAAGACTCCTTGCTTCTATTTCCTATCTTTCCTATCGCCCGCCTTCCCTTCCCCATCACCCTAATTCATAATAATGTCCGTCCTCCTCTTTCCCATCTCCCTGACTAAGATTTGTAATAAACTAGTTGGACCAACATTTGAACCGTTGTTTCTTAATCTCACGTCGGGTATACATACATTAAAAGAACCTCATCTCCCTCCTATAAATTGGAGCGAGACAGGAGCCCAGAACTGGACACAGTACTCCAGATGAGGCCTTACCAGGGCAGAGTAGTGGGGGGAGGATCACCTCCCTCGACCTGCTGGCCACGCTCTTTTTAATGCACCCCAGAATGCCATTGGCCTTTTTGGCCACAAGGGCACTCTGCTGGCTCATGGCCAACCTGTCATCCACCAGGACACCCAGGTCCCTCTCTGCAGAGCTCCTCCCCAGCAGGTCATCTCCCAACCTGTACCACTGCATGCAATTATTCCTCCGTAGGTGCAAGACTCTACACTTGCTTTTGTTAAACCTCATCTGGTTTCTTACCGCCCGGCTCTCCAGCCTGTCCAGGTCTTGCTGAATGGCAGCACAGCCTTGAGGAGTGTCAGCCAATCCTCCCAACTTCGTATCATCAGCAAACTTGCTGAGGGTGGCCACTATCCCCTCATCAAGGTCACTGATGAAGATGTTGAACAAGACCAGACCCAGCACCGACCCCTGGGGAACACCGCTAGTTACAGGTCTCCAACCAGACTCTGCACCACCAATGACGACTCTCTGTGCTCTGCCAGTCAGCCAGTTCTCAACCCACCTCACTGTCCACTCATCTATCCCACACTTCCTCAGCTTTGTTATAAGGATGTCGTGGGAGACAGTATCAAATGCCTTGCTGAAATCAAGGTAGACTGCATCCACTGCTCTCCCCCCATCCACCCAGTGAGCGACAACATCATAGAAGGCTACCAGGTTGGTCGAGCATGACCTCCCCCTGGTGAACCCATGCTGACTACTCCTGATAACCTCCTTTTCTTCCAATTGTCTGGAGATGGCATCCAGCACAAGCTGTTCCATCACCTTTCCAGGGACAGAGGTGAGGCTGACTGGCCTGTAATTACCTGGATCTTCCTTCTTGCCCTTTTTGAAGACCGGAGCGACATGGGCTATCCTCCAGTCTTCAAGCACCTCTCCCATTCTCCAAGACCTCTCAAAGATGATAGAGAGCAGTTCGGCAATCACCTCTGCCAGCTCCCTCAGCACCCCATCATGTCCCATGGATTTATGAGCATTGGTGTTGCCTAGGCGCTCTCGGACCATAAAATAAAGAATAGCCAGGCTCATTCTTAGAAAGCAGTGAGGAGTATGATAACTATCTTCGCAGTTTTGATCAAAAGTTTAAAACAACCCATAAGTTTTAAACACATTTATTTATACTGTCTGGTGCTTAGGGATCCCTATTATAATTTGATTAATTTGCTTTTTAGATTTGCCACAGCTGAACATCTTTCTTCATTGTCAAATGCTCTGACTCACTCCACCTTCCATAAAATCCATTGCAATTTTCTTTGACAGGACAAATGTGCTTTTTATTAGACTAAATATTAGACTATTGTGTTTGTCTATTTGAATTTGCATTGCTTTGCAGATGAAATTCTTGAGCTTACTGTAAATCAGAAGTGTATATTTTTGGGAAGCAAAATGTTACCAATGACAAATTGGAAAAATGCACTACATCAGCAAGCTGTTCATCCCAAATGTTGAACTTAGCTTAAGTAAATCTTAAGTAAGCTAAGTAACTTAAACTTAAGTTAGCTTAAGTAAGTCTTTCACCATCAGTTGTGTTGTAACTGCTATTTTTCTGTGATATAAAATGTCACATAACTGAAGGGGTATGGGTCATAAAATATGTCCAGTCTGTATGGAAAGCAGGCTGGTTCCCAGTAGAAATTCAAGCAGGCAAAACCCTTTCCAACTTATGTTCAACAGCAAAGGACTGTTGCAGCAGCAAAGAACAGCTGAGGCATGGGCATGCTGCTGTAACACCTCCTTTTACCACCTTCTCCACAGGCCACATCTCAGCACCCTGCAGGCACAACAGGAGGTGTGTTTAAAGCAGGCTTTGTTCCATCACCCCCATGCCACCAGTGATCTTCTGAAGGGGGCAGTTCTGGTTGATTTATAGCTCCTTTGCTTCTGTAAGGATGATGTAAATTGGGCCTCAGAGACTAAGTTAAGGAGGTTCATTGAGCAGCAATTAGTGTTGAAGAATTTAACAATAAAGTTAGTGTTTTGCTGTTTACACATGCAGCTGGGCACACACTGCAAGTAGCAAGTTACTAGGTTACAAAAAAACATACAAAAATATTTTAAATACAATACTGATGAAAATTTTGAAGACTTTTACTTCAGATAAAGGAAATTAAGGAGGTAATTATCATATTATTCTCATATCTCTTCTCAATAGTAAATTTGTTTTTAAATACCACAAAGGAATATAGAAGGATCACTGATACAATTGAATGCAAATGATATTGAATGCAAATAAATATTGAAAGATACTGAATGCAAATATGTATATCTTAGCACATTTTTCAGTGCTCATCCCATGCTAGGCTTCACGCTTCCAAATAAAAACCTTTCATGAGGCAACAGAAGGAAGATTGTTGGTGTTCAGGTAAGGAAACAGTAAAGATAAGGAGTTTCTCAGAGGAACTAAGCAGAGTTAGGCAAAAATAATCTGGACTAATGAAATACATGGAGCAAAGAAAAGGCTTTCTTTTTATAGGACTATGTCTTCCCTACTATTGGAGCAATTTACAGAAAAGTGTCAATTGAATTAAATTAGTTAAGCTTACTCAAAGATTATATAAATGTCAATCACCTAGATCTGTTATGAATATTTTATATCTATAATGTGAAATAAATACTTGTCAGGGTTGAAATTTTATGTGACAAAAAAAAAAAAACGAGCAGTAAGATTAAACTTGCTGGTTCACAGTATACTCAAACATTAATGCCTATTTAATTCATACATTAAAAACTGAGCTCATTCAAAGTTCCTACTACATCTTATATAAGGATTTACCAATAAATCAAAAATAATTAATATTTTACTTTTGTATATGCTGTAAAAACTCATCAAGAAATGTCAGCTGGAAACAAAACAGAGAAAAGTAAAATAGTTGAAAAAACATCCCATCAGCTAGAGATTTTAAGATTACATTTTCAGTCTTCTGTAAAATAAAACCAAAATCTTTTAATCAGTGAATACCCTGGAATTCTTTGTTTAAGTTTGGATCAATAAAAAATGAAATAATGCATTCTAAATCGATCAAAATATTCTGATAGCAAGAAATAAGGGAAAGAAAATCTTATTTCACAAGGTAAAAACACAACACCATGAAATTGCCTGAAGGTCATTTTCTGTAAGAAACAATTCCATGAGAAAGTTTACAGCCAGGTTCAATCAAAATAAATGTTAGCAAAAATAACGAAATCTTGCCAGCAAATATAGCGAGATTGCTTTCCTTCCTACTACTTATTCACAAAACAAATGATGTAATTTAAAATTGAATAAGTAGTGGCTTCATTTTCATTCAAGTTAGCAGATTACAACAGGGTAAAAAAGAGACATCTCTACACTTATAGTAAATACCCTAAAACCTGACATGTCTTTTTGTATTTTGAGGCTGAAATTTACGCTGTTTGGGATGGAAACAAATATGGAATGCATACAATGGATACAAATGAGAAATGTGTTTTGTTTTTTTTTTTAAGTGGTTACAAATGAGCATTTAATTCTGCCATTTCAAATACATTATTAGAATTAATAGTTCTTGGTTCCTTTCAGAAAGTATTTTTGTTGGTTTTTTTTGTTTTTTTCTGTATCTGTTATGGGTTTTACATTAAATTTACAGCAGTTAAACCAACTCATATCCTCTTTTAACTCTTTTAATACTTAACCAGTCTGGCTTTTACTTCACTGAAAAGTATCTATTCCTTTGCAGCTTTCTTGTTTGAATTCTTGTTGGCAAACCAATATCTAAGTGAAAAATAAACAAAGTAGACAGTCAGTTATAACTGCATTGCACAAGGCTTAAGTAGAATGGTAAACCTGAAAGAACTTCTCTCACAAAGAGTCAAGCTGTGGACTTCCTCTAAATAACATCTGACTCAGTTGAGATTATTTAGCCTGTTCTGTATGAATACAGAAAAGTTGATTCCATGATTCTACATCATACTGCCCAGCAGAGAGGAGGAAGAAGTCCCCATTGTGAGCAAAGTTTCCTACATTCTGTTGTACCCATAGTAAGAGTTGGAATTAAGCACATTAATGCTGTAGTAGGATTGTCTAACTATTCCTTAGTCATTTCCTGAACTAAATAGCATTTGGGTGTACTGGCAGACTTAGTGCAGTCAGTTTTCAGTCATGCAGCAGATTTCAGTTAACGTTACAATAACTTGAGAAATAGTTCACATTTTTCCACATTATTTTCTTGTGTCATAAAAGTATCTTAAAAAAAGGTTCCTTCTACAGCTATATTTTATTGTTGACACATGACCAAATAATCAAAGACAGTTCATCAAAATCTCAGATGCGTGTAAGAGTTTGAGATTTTAGCTGATTTTGATAATTACAAAAAAGGATCAATTTTTCTCATCCTCTCCTGAAATATTTAATCTATGAAGCAATATTACTTTACTACGTGGCAAAAACTGTTTACACATTTTATGATCTAGGTATACTTCTCTCAATCAGCAAATGTAATACTCTCTAGAAGAATAAAAATACACCCTGTAGAAATCTAGAAGCCTAGTTAGATGTATGCCACACTAATTTTATGCCAAGGATTATCAGAATAATAAAATATGCCAAAGAGGCATGCATATACCCTCTGGGAGTTTCACCCCTCTTTTGTAAATTCTCTGCATAATTTGTATGAAATTCATAGAAAAATCTTTTCTGTTTTTATTAATATTTCAGTCTTTTTGTGCGTGTGTGTATAAGAAAAATAGTTCCTTTCTCTGTGAATACTTCTGATGTCCATATCAAAAGCTGCTAGGAAAATCAATTTTAATTGGCATTCCATGTTGTTTATTAAATGAAAATTATATTTTTATGAAAGGCATAAAGAAGAAAATGTATAAAATGAAAGATAGTCTCAGCTGTTTGAAAACTGAAAAAAAATAGCAAAAGTCTTAGAAATAGCAGTCTTCACATGAATACAGCAGCTCTTTGTGGAGTTTTTTCGGTTATGTAGGTTGAATCAAGGGTCCTTTTGAGTGACATTGCCCAGACTGACTGCTTAAAGCAGGGGCAACTTCACAGGTAGTTCCTGCATTGAATTCTGATCAGGTTGTTCAGTGCTTCAACCAGGTAAATGTAACTATACATTTTCCTCTTCTCACAGGTACCATCAGGTCAATCTTGTTGGTATTTCCCCTTTTTCTAATTTCTACTTATATGGCATTAGAGCCTTACTCTCTGGTACGGTTAGAGTAGGCAAAAGCTTGTATCATAGAATCAATAAATACATGAAGTCTTACATAATCATCAAAGTATCCACATTCTTTAAGATTATTATACTTTATTTAAGATTATTATGCTGCTTTTTCTGTGCAATAGTGAGATGACTTCCTAACAGGAAAAAATCTTCTTGAAATCTGTTGGGTCCTTTCAAAGGTCTCTTTTGATCCCATGGAAGGGGAGTAGGGAGGACTGGGGGTTGCCATCAGGAAAGGAGAAATGAGAGAAATTGCAGCTATATGTTACTTTCACTTTACAGCTTTGTCACATTCCACTTTGCAGCTAAATGGAAAGTAACTTACAGTAACATTAAATGTGCATCCTTTTTCAAATTATGTCCCTTATGAAAATATCTCTCCCTTGGGGACAGTTTTCAAAGGTAAATGGATTTATTTTCACTTGCAGATGGCATCCCAATACAGGCATCTTTCTTATGCTTTCTTTCTTACCTAAATGAGAAACTTAATTATGGTGAAGAATAAACAGTGTATTGTTGTTTGTGATTTTTTTCATATATTTCTTCAAACTAACAATTAAACAGAGAGGATTGTCTAAGGAATACTGTACAATAATTTTTGTGTGTGCTTTGACTTTAAGAATAAAATATGTCCTTCCGTTCTTATTCTACTTTCTTTTGAAGCTTTATAAAGTATATTGTTGCTTATATACATAATTTACATTTATTATTATTATTATTATTATTACATTAATCCAGCTTTCTCCATTTAATAATTATTTTCACAGCATCAGTACTTGTCAGGTTTGAAGAAGACTTGCTTTCAGTGAAACATGCTTGTTAAGTATGCGTAGAGAAATAAAACCAATTCTTTTCTAAAATATTTCAATTTTGGAACCAAATGTATTTGATTTTCTTTTTTTCTTTTTTCTTTTTTTTTTACAAACACTTAGATTGTCAGGGAAAGTGTAAGATTTTTACTTTCAGAATTCTTCTTTTAGTACTAAGGGAAATATTGACTGAGGTTGGAAGGGACCATAGAGATCATCTTGTCTGCCCTCACTGGTCACAGCAGGGTCAGATAGAGCAGGTTGCTCGGAGCCATATTCGTCTGGGTTATGAATTACTCCCAGAAAGAGGGTGCCATAGCCTCCCACAGTCAAGACAACTTGAAATGAACTTGTGTTCATTTCATTTAAAATTCTAAGATATTCCAATTAATCTATACAAAAACACTACTCCTTCTTCACTGTAGGAAGTGTGTTCCACTACTTGCTTCCTTGAATTATATTTTCCTTTCATTTATTTATTTATTTAATTATTTATTTATTCTTTTCCTATCCTTGCCACTGAAGAAAACATTAAAAGCAAATAGGAATCCATGGCAAACAAACACGGAAACTTACTAAACTAGATAATTACTGGGAAGATTACGACATTTGTCTTTCCATACTTCTTGATGTTCTCACATCTTGTATTCAGTTATTCAATCTAACATCAAATTGGAAGATGTGTCAGACTTAAAGCCCATTTCAACTGCATGAGGCTAGGAATTCTATAAGGATTGCAATACTTGTACTCTAAATCAATTATTTTTCCTCATTATATCATCCAAGATGTCTAATTCTTAAAACTCTTAATTTCCTAAACCGGTCCCATTGTGCATCTTTTTAGTCATTTTGAAATACTTAGCCCTCTGAGATTCACATTTTGTCTTCACTATTTCACATTAACCTGACATCTTTCTACGTGATGAAATCGTAAATTGTACAACAGGGCTGTTTTGTTGTAGTGTTACTGTTGCATCATTTGCTGACAGGAGTTTGCAATTTCAAAAGTACTTGGTTTGCTCCTCAGATGTGGAAACTGCAGATTTCTGTGGTGTCTCCATGATTCAATGTCTTGGTTTTGTGTATTGTAAGTAAATTCCTAGCTGCCTATTATGATTTATTATAGTGAGAGATGTTGAAATTCAAGTCATGAAATCGTAAATCTGGATACAGATCAAAAACACCGCAGGCATATATTTTGCTCTAAGGATGTTATGAAAATAGACCTTTCCATTGCCAAATATATATTAAGAAGCTCCTCAAAATGTTAAGTGTCATAATTTCAGATTTTAAAGGTTAAGAACTTCTACAGTAACTGTTAGGAGATATTTAGCTTGGGGCTCGCTCTGTTCCTTTTTTTACATAGTACAGTGGTATTCTGATCATTTTTCCTTGTTCTGATGTATTCCCATTGTGTAATACTCTATCAATGGAATTATAATGATAAGTTAAAAAAAGAAAAAATAAATTGACTCATTTTCTTTTTCAAAGTACTGTAATTGTGAAGAATGCAAAGAAAATTACTTCTTGTATGCACTTAATTTTAAGTTAATAAAGGCACAGAAATATTTGGAAATTAAACAATAACAATTATCTACTGCCTTTATGTAACTCTTCCAGTACCACAGAGTATTATTTTATGTACATCTAGAGCAATGCATAAGTCATATACTAAAATTTCCTAGCACACTGTGCTATAAAAATTGTATGACTGATACAGTAACAGTTCAGCTTGCATATTAAGACATTTTACAAAAGCAACATATGTTAAAATGTGGAAAATATTACTTTTCTCACACAAGCCAATTTAAGACTGTTGAAAACTCTGTACAGTTTATTGAATTCTTAATTCTTTGATTAGCCAATGCAACACACATCAGAGTCAAAAATGTCTGGTAGATATTATAACTAAGAAAGAGTTCCAGACACTAATGTAGAACAAACACCAGCTTACATTCTTTATGTAGGTAAAAAGAAACAACAACACAGAAAGCTGTGTTAATCATTCAAAATACTTTTGTCACATTATTAAAATACACAAGGAAGTAAGATATACAGCATTGTTGTAAATTTAAGCTGTTGTAATTTGATTAAATTTGTTGCCTTCAAAGTTCATGAAAATTCAGGTTTTGGATTCCAGATACTGCAAAGTTTTCGATACCACTTTTGATAGTTAAGTACTAATTTTAAAGTAAAATAATTAAATAAAAAGAATAATAGATCCATTCCTATTTATTTTTCTGAAAATGTATTACATTCTGGAATTTTTAAATGTCTTTTCACTCAGAAAATATACAAGTATTTGTATACAACACATGTATGTGTTGTTCTGTATCTACATTTAATATTCCATATGCATATGCATTTTTATATGTTTTATATGAATAAAATATTTGAAAGAATATTTGGAAAAATATATTTTTTGGTTTGTTAGAAAAAAAAGAATAAACTGGGTAAACAAAGACATAGTAACCTTTGCATCTATGGTAGAGTGTCCAAAGATATTCTTTACTGAAAACTGTGTACTGACTTGCTGACATCTGCATGATCTTTTGCTTTTTCAAGACAAATATTGATTCATAGAAACAACTTTATGGTCCTAGTGTATCTTCTGTATGGTTACGCTTACAGAAGATTCCTGCATTATTTAAGAGCAGTGGATTGTGGACAGGAACCTGGAACTTACATTTATACTAATTAATTAGTGACAAAAAAAGTCATCTACCATGGGAGTCTGGTCATCAATCAATTTTAAATTAATAGCATGGTTCTTAGCAGATTTCTGGCCTGCGTCAGCCAGAATTAATTCTGGTAAAGCCTTCTCTGTCTTTGGAAGAATCTCTGTAAACAACTACTTTAAAAACAAACAAACAAAAAAAACAAAAAAAAACACTGCTTATGAAAGTCTAAAAATTATTGAAGAGGAAACACAGAAAATACTCCCAAAATTGGAAAGGATTTTGGTCCTGTATATTCAGACCTGTCACAGGTTTATGAGACTCAAGACATTATTCATTTTACGGAACTATTTTTTCAGGAAAAGTGCAGAAGACATTGTCTTTCAAGTTGACTGAGATTTATTTTTTTCTGTCTATGGACTTTCATTGTTCAAAAAGGAATGTCCAGTCTTTTAAAAAATATCAAGTCATTTATAGAATTTTGGGTTGCTTTTCAAAATCAAAATAAGGATATTATTTCAACTTCTTATTCACATACTCTAAAATACCATTGTCTTTAAAATAGAAGGTTTTAAAAACATGAGTTTATTGTATTATTTTTTTAGCATGATAGGCAAGAAATCAGATAGAAAATCTGCTTTTATAACGTGATATTTCATATGTAATTTGTCATATAGTAATCCCAGCTGATATGCAGATGAAAGGAGAATTCATTAGAAAGAGTGTGAAGTAGAGCTCCTTGCCTTATGCATTTTTAGTCTCCTCTCTTTTCTTCTTCTGTTCTGCTTTCTTCCTTAGCAGTATAGCTATGATGTTCCCTGATCTTCCAAGTAGAAAAATAGTCTGCATTATATCCAACTATAATTTTATATGTCTCTCAAACAGATACTGGTGAGTCCTATAGCTCAAAGCTAAATTCTTCATGGAGGAGCACACCACATACATTACTCTTCGTGGTGAATCAGGTCTGGGGTTAGTAGAAGTGATTCTTGCCTTTATGTGTTTTGGAATTTGTTGGAATGTGCTGATTGATTACAACAAGAAGTATCCTTTTCTGAGTTTCAGTAAAATATGCAGTCATCTCTATAGCTTCCTCAGGGTATACTACGTGCTCTTAGTCTTTACTGTGCCCAAAGTGGAGATCAAATGCTCTGTGCCTGGACATTATGAAGAGAAACTCCTACTTGAAGAAGGAAAATAATTAGAAAAAATAGCTTTTGCAATTACTTGCAACACCAAAATGCTCTAAAGTTGAAAGGCAAGTTGAAGGGAATAGGTTTGGCAGCTATTAATGCAGCATCTCAGCGCTCCTTTTGAACCAGGGCCTATATGCAGGCCTGCTGTCAAAATGTCCTCTACAAGTACAAGCTGTTAAAGGACAGGAGTTCAGATGCCAATTGTCCTGTAGGAGTAAACCTTGCAGACAACAGCTGAATCAGCGACTTGTACAATAAATGTAACACAGGCTCATAAATCACATTCCTAGTGAATTGCCATACTATCACCACTGGTGTCACTCTGATTTTTTTTGAAAAGATCACTTTGACCGTATGTATGTATTCCATTAGCTACAGACAGTGACTCTCCATTATTCTTCAACATAAAAAATATCTATTATGTGATAACTAATGTGTGACATTCTTAAAATCTCTAAATAAAAATTATCAGCTTTACCAGAAGTATGTACTTCACGTCACATGCAAAGTTTTGACAGCAATTTATACTTTTGCCTATGTTATCACTGATATTACTAAAATTCCAAGGCAATATCACTGCTTGTTCTATCCTGATACTTTTTCTGAAGATTCTTTAAACAGAATAAGTAAAAAAATCTGGCTTAATTAAACTCAATTAACTCTCTGTATCATACTCTCATTCAGCTTTAAAGGTGTTAAATTGGATTTTAGGGTTAATTCAATTTTAATGAAGATGTAGAAGTAAATATTAGTATTTATTTCAATATACTTTAGATTGCCATAGGAGCTATAGAAAGGTTTCTATTTGTGACTAAGACTTCCATAATTAGCAGAAGAGAATTGAGTCCTAGAAATAAAATTAACACGCTTTTACTCTGAATGGGAAAGAACCATAAAGAGATTCAGTTTCTCTAATACCATTTTCCTGGAATCATTATTTATTTAAGATTAAAGGCTATGTTTCTGTGTCACGTCAGAAAATCTTTATTGGCTGAAACTAGGAGGGAGTTGAGTCTCAAGAACGAATCTGTGTGTTTCTTTGGTGGTGGTGGTGGTGTTTTTTGTTGTTTTTTTTTTCCAGAACTTACTTCTTCTCCAGCCTTTTACCCTTTGAAATTTAAAGAGGTGTGGAAGTGAGACAGAAATCTTTATGAAAGCATATTTTATGATAAAAGAAGAAGAAGATAATAGGAATTAGGATAATAGTGAAGTCATATTTATAAATAATAAATGTTATTCGAATATTAACAAATCTTTCACAGTACCCCATAAGATATTTTACAAAATAAAAATATAAACACTCAGGTTTGGTTGGGAAATATCTGAACCAGTAAACATATACTAAGCAGTAATTGCAGTCTGAGGGCATTTACTTGTTTTCATTCAGTCATCTGATCTCAACAGTTTAAAAGGATAGAGATAAATGTCAGTTTTTTCTGAAGGGATTTTAGGTGCTCATTTTTATGAGTTATATATGAATTGACTTTTTATGTTGTCTTTTAAAAATAAGGTCCATAAAATTGCTTCAAATTGGGCAACAGTTTCTAGGAACATATTCTTCTTCTAGACCTGAAAACCTTGCCTTTAAAAACATAGCAAAACAATATGTTATCTCCAGTTGGTATCTAGACATGTATTACATGTTATTTACTGTAATCTTGGCTGATGTAGCTCCAATCACAATATATTTAAGTACCCTATATTATTCCTGATGAGGTTTCAGGAGACGTGTCCTGAGCAGGGAATGTCATACTTCAGATGCTTCTGCTCTATCCTTGGAGAACAAGCAAGAGTGTCTATTGGTTAAAAAGCTTATATATAAGCTATTTTCTACTCGGGAAAAGGAAAGACCACCATGTGCAGTATTTTTCCTGTGCTACTAAATCCACAGTCACAAGGCTCAGAAGCAGAAAAGTGTTCCAACACAGCACATACTTGGCATACACACAATTCCAGGGAAGCACACACAAACCTACATCAGATTCAACACATGGAAAGACTTCAACCACTAATTGGGTATCATTATAGAGCTTGTATCCTATCTGGATTTGGATACAGAGCCTTGAATCCAAAAGCAGCTGTCAGTCATGGAAATACTTAAACCAGGTCAAGTTATATATGAGAGTGCCAAAGTTACAAATCTTCTCACAGGAAATTATGCCTCCAGCTGAAAATTTTAAATTTTAAATACTTATTTTACAACGTAAAAAAAATTGATTATGTCCAGTGATAATCTTATTCATCACCATGTTCTAACAAATATATTGAGGGACTCTACAGTAGGATGAGGATGCTCCACCTGCCTGAATTTAATCTCTTTCCACGTTTACCTGAAACAGTACTTTTGGTGATCAGAGAATTGTTTTAAAAACTGTCAGTTCTGACCTCCCTTCTCCTGCCTTTTCCCCATGGCATGTTACAGTTAAGTTCTGTGAACCTTGTAATTGATCTGGCTGTGGCTCAGCAACTGGTGGATTAAGGTCAAAAGTTTGCAGTGTCACCAGTTTCTAAATGTTTCAGACCATAATGTTTGCCATTGACAGCCAGAGAAAATAATATATGAAACAGAAATACTGGTATAGAAATAATTCCAATCTGATGAAAAAAACATATACTTTTATAGTTTTTCTGAATTTACCGCCACCACCACCACCAATCTGTAGATAAATGTCATTTCTTCTACAATAACATGGAAGAATAGAACTCCAAAAGATTTATATTCTTAAAAGCTGTTCAATATTTTTAGAGGAATAATGGAGATATACTGTGTGCTTAATATTTGTCATGGGGTTACCTGGACCAGTCTATGCCCGTGACAGGGACAGTGGGCCCAAGGGCCCCCCCCGTTCCAGCTCCTCCCCAAAAAGGAAAGGGGAAGGGGAAAGGAAAGGAAAGAAAACGAACAGACCTCTAGGGAGGTAAACTTATTTTACTAACTATAGTATAATATAATACAATCTATTTAAGACGGATAAATCAAACAAAAGTGGAGAGAGAGTTTTCGGAGCACTTGCCTTTTCCCTGAGGATCGGCAAAAAGGGCCACCCCCAGCCCGTCCCTCCGTGACGTGTAGGGACAGGTAGCTGGATTAGAGTGTTAACACTTTAACTCCCAATGCACTACATGATGTTATGATGTGGAATACTGAAAACCAAAATCACAAAACCATGACAATATTATACCCCAAAAAAAGAAATGGGCCACAATCCCAGTGAATCTTAGAGTTCAAGCATGATTCCAACACTTAGCTGTGCAAGAGGGAGTCTTGCAGGCTACCACTGGTCTGTATGTGACATGTCCCTCCTTGTATAGGAAACACATGTGAGATACCAGCTTAATGTTTGAGACATAAAAACTGAAGTAGAGACATGATCTGCTCTTCAGAATTTTAGAAAATTGTGCTGAGGATCTTTACCCTCTGAAGTGCTCCTAAATCTGAGCTCATCAATTCATCCCACCCTTGAGCTGTCCTGTTCAGTGGCACTTAACTCAAGTTGGGTTGAAGCAAGGCTGTTGGCATCAGGGATTCACTCTGTACATCTCGCATCAAGGACTGTATCCATTCCACTGTACAGCTTGAAAGTTCTCTTGACAGATGATGTCAGCAAGTAGAGCCAATATGGCTGTCAATGGTTTATGGGCTGGTTTGGCCTGGTTCCTTGACTAGTGGGGCAGAGGGACCCACAGATTCGTACCCTGGAAAGGGATAAGGGAAAAAGGGTAGAAGGATGGGCCCCAAAACAAAACAGCAGCAACAATCTGAGGGGAAACAAACTGATTTACTAAATAAGGTATTGGAATGCAAGATAACACATTGTAATGCAATATAATACGATATAATTAGAATTGGAGCTAATAAATCAAATATAATGAGAGAAATAGCGTCCGAAAGCTGAAGGCCTTACACTAATATTGAGGTGTATGGTCAGGACAAGCAGCAGGGAGGAGAGTCTGACAATCAAAAAAGGGAAAAGAGACATCAGGTGACCTTGCCAGGGGTTATATCTCCTCTCTGAATGCAAAGTCCTCCAGGGTATGTAGTTGTTCTTCTCTTCTGGGACAGATACCCAAAACTGGAGCATTAACTCTTTAACTCCCAGTGCACTACATGATGTTATGATGTGGAATACCGATAACCAAAAATCATAAAACCATGACAATGGCCTTTTTAGGATTTAAGACAAATTACATTTCTTCCCAAAGATAATTTCTGTTGACCGTCCTTTTGCAGGATGAGCAAACTTAATTTTTTTCTTTGCTTTGAAAGAAAGAAATGTCTCTTTACTAACTCACACTTCCTCCTGCAACTGATCAAATAAATGGCAGATCCTCAAGAGAGTCAAAGGAAAAGCTCCCCTTCCTGTCTTTTGGCAATATTCCTTGGAGCTATATTGATGTTCTGCCATTTAAATTGAAACAATTAGGCAAATATAATAGAAGAAGGCTTTTAAATAATTATTAGGATATATAAAATAGATTAAATATGTCCAACTCATTGCTAGCTCTTGACTGAGATTAAACACAGTAGTAATTACCTTCTTTGGTGTGGCAATAGGTGATTTGTGCTGACTAAATCACAATAACATTTTTCTAGTATTAATAGCATGACTTTGCTAATGAGATCTGTCATCTAGAGGAAGACCATTTTAGTAGGCTAATCTGATTTCTTTTATTTTTAGATCATATTTGCAATTGAGATATAAATTCATCAATTTTCAAGAAAATCAACCTCAATTATCCGAACTATCTAGTCAGATGGATAGGACAGAATTGTAATATGTTGTATGGCAGTTGTCACTGGAGATACGCCACTTGTAACATCTGATTTAAAATATATATACCTCTATCATCTATCTGTAACAAGCTCAAAATACTTCCAGTATATTGGTAAGAAGATGAAAAACTTTTTCTTCCATTTTCTTCCCTAAAAATCATTTAAAGTTATTTTTGAAATTCAACATGAATTCCCAGAAAGTCAGGCTGGCCTCTTTTTAAATTCTGTATTGTTTTACTTGATTTTTGTTTTTGTTGATATCTGATTTCCCTGTTTTCTTTAGAAATCTTTACATTGTACATTTTTTAGCCAAAACACTTTCAATATGTATATTTTACATTTTAGTTTATAAAATGCTCACTATATTAATAACATAAGCGCATAGTAAAATGCATATGTGATTATTACATATGTATACTCAAAGCACATTTTCTGTAAATCATTCACATAAAACAGAGGAGTGAAACAAATGTTAGACTCTCGTATCTTTTGAAAGTATAGCCCTTGCATAGCTTCATAATTTATGCAGAAATATCAAACTGCAACACACTAAATCAGTTTTTTGTCTACAAAGATTTTTTCCACAAAACTTCAAGGGATATCTGTGCAGTTTGCTACAACAGAATAGTTCTGTGTTGAACTCAAAAATTTTGTTGGGCAATGGATATACAGTACTAAATATATGGTCCAAGTTTTTTTGGTCTATTCAAATATGGGACAATTAATTGTGGTATTAACCCTTTTAGGCAACCACAGAAGTGAAATGCCTTTGTTCAAGCAGCAATGGTTTTTCGGGAATTAGGTTTTGGACTAGACAAGTGTACACATCAGTATGTTTTGATTCCATAGCTTCTTGATAGACTAGGTCATGGACTTAGGAGGAAAAAAGAATAGTTAAACAAGTACATGCAGAGTTTGCATGGATTTACAACTTGGAATTTAGCCTTCTGTCTACTAAAGATATCTGATTATTTTGTTAGTCAGTGGGAAACTTCAGAGAGAAAGGATCGGAAGAAAGATTTTAGAAGTCAGTAAAGGAGAGTAATATAATAGTCTATTTGTCTGTGTTTCATGAACTGCTTATATATACTATTTCAGCACATATCTTACGAAGTTTTAACTCCTCTCTACATCACATTTGATTTTCAACAGTTTGAGGGATTTTTTCCTGTTCCCAGAGTAGTTGCCCATAACATATGTGCAGAGCTGGAAGCACAGGAAGCAGATTTTCATTGTTAGTACCTTAACAGCTGTTTAAAAGATCCCAAGGATATAGCTCGTTCTGATGTGATATTTAGAAGAGATACATCCTTATAAAAATAAATAAAAAATATCACTCACTTGAGCCACTGAAGATATTAGTAATCACATTAGCTTTACTCCAGACGACAAAATATATAATGTAAATGTCTAGCATGACGCTGTGCTAAAAACTGATCATTAAATCTAAAATTGAACAGTTCATGTTTAGTTAATGAAAACTGGAAACAACAGTGTGTAGAACTGAAGTAATCTGGGAATTTCATTCACATTAGTGATATTCAATCAAATAATGGCAACAAGAACTAGAACTGGAGGAACAAAATTTGATGACTATTTATACTAATTAATTATTGACAAGAAAAGTCATCTACCATGGGAGTCTGGTCATCAATCAATTTTAAATTAATAGCATGGTTCTTAGAAAATTTCTGGTCTGCATCGGCCAGTACTAATTCTAGTAAAGCCTTCTCTGTTTTTGGAAGAATCTCTGTAAACAACTACTTTAAAAAAAAACAAACAGATAAACATTGCTTATGAAAGTTAAGCTAACATTTTATTTAAATAGCCGTAGTCAATTTATCTAATAAGCAGAATAATAATTTCTAACTCGACTTTTATAGTGCCAATCAATATATATTTGAGTAAAGATGTGTATAAAACTGATGCCGTTTCCAAAATTTAAAGTATCATTCATGGACAGTGGGTCACACTTGTATATCCAACATCTACTCCTTTCTTATCAATATTTATTTACTTATGTATCTTAGACTGATACCTCTGACATTCATTTCTAGAAGAAAAAAATGCAGTAGAACTATATGTTGTTTCCTATCCTTCATTTAATCTTTCACTGTCAATTGATTTGTAACAAATATTTAGTAGGTTTTGCTATTGAAAATTTCCTGCTCACTTTTGGTACTATCCTAAAAGTGCCAGACTGTACAATAGAATCCTGATACAGATTTTTTTTCTTAAAAATTTCCAAAATCAACTTACGTAGATTTTCTCCTCAGAGAGAGCATTTACAAAACTTCCAACACAGCATCACTGTGACAATGGATCCCAATTTCAACTGTGTTGTGGTTTAACCTGGAAGTTAGCTAAGCACCACACAGTCATTTGCCCTCTCAGTGGGATGTGGGAGAGAGCCAGAAAAAACAGAGTAGAACTCATGGGTTGAAATAAAACTATTTACTAAGATAGAGAAAAGGAAGAGGGAAAAGGTGGGGGGGGG
>JACDJE010000552.1:0-30418 GCA_016647715.1 Pavo muticus | reverse complement strand
AAAAAAAAAAAAAAAAAAAAAATTCCAACTATAAATCACAAACAGGACTGCATCTTAACCCGACATCATTATGTTCTGCATCTCCTACTGAAAAGTAGGTTCCTGTGGTACTGCTTACTATGGACACTGACAAGAACACGTCAAAAGCTTAATTACAGAGACATTCTACTATCATATTCTTGTTTTTGGCTTTCTGAAGGCCCATTTAATATCTGTGATAGCATTCATAGCAAGGTATATGAAGGTTTTCAGTCACTTCCTCAGAGACCTTTCTTACACTGATTTGTGATTCTATGGTTAAAACAAACAAACAAACAAACAGAAGAGTCTTCTCTGATGGAGAGAGAATACAGCAGCAGTTCTATTAACTCGCTTCTTAAAGATAGACCAAATGTATCTAGACCAACCTAATTCTTAATTTTAAAAGTGTGGAGTACCTTTCTTGCTTTGAACTGAAAAGTAATTGTGTAAGATCGTATATATCAACTCCATTTAAAACTATCTTATGTTGTTTTATATTTTGTATAGATAAGAAATTTAAAGTATACATACATACTTTAAACCAATCAATTTGTTAATTTAAATTTAACAAATGACATTTGCTTTAAACAAAAGCATGTGAAATAAGACAAACTGATACCACTAGGAGAAAAAAGTATTTATTTCATTCTTTGGCTAAGTACAGCATGATGTTATAGTTTGTAGCTATGACTCCCTAACAGCACAATGCTAATAATCTTTAAGCCTTTCCTCTAGTGAAAGGTTGATTTGGTCTCCAAATATAATCACCCCTGGCACTGTCCTTGCAGACTCTGCCAATACTATCAAAAGATATGTTAGTTTTATTCTGTAGTTTTTCCTGCTCCCCTGGGACACTGGATGTCTCAAGCACTTTTCATTTATTCTTTAGGTAAAATTAAATCCTTTCAAAGAAGGAAAGCTGTTTAGACAAATCCACTGAATAGTTTTGCACTGTTTCCTCATTTAGATTGCTTTCTGACCAGATTCCAAAGTTGTGAGCTTTTAATCCTCTAAGACAGCTAAACAGAAATGAATCTTGCTTTGTGTAAAAAAAGCTGAAAATACAGTTCACTTTAAGATTAACCTCACGGCACCCTACTTGGTGGGGAAGAGGTCAGAAGATAAAAGGACAAGTATTTTGTTAAGATCTGGCAAAAATATGAACAGCTAATTTGTGAGAAATGCAGCGAACCTATTTGTTCATAGAAATGTAGATAAAGACCTTATATCAGCCTTTCATTATAAAAAGAGGGTTTCTATGAATGATGGTGAAGGACTTTTTCCTAGGGCCTGTAGTGAAAGGACAAAGGATAACATATTAAACTGAAAGATATTAGATCTCGAGTGGATATAAGAAAGTTTTCACAGTGAGCATGGTGAGACACTGGAAGAGAATGCCCAGAGAAGCTATGGATGCCCCCTCATCGCAAATGTGCAAGGCCAGGCTGGACGGGGCTTTGAGCAAACTGATGCAATGAAAGATGTCCCTGTCCACGGCAGGGGTGTTGGACCATGTCATCTTTACAGTCCCTTCCAACATAAACCGTTCTGAGATTCTATGATCACGACAGTTGTCATCTCTGAGCAGCATTGTATTCTTCAGAAGGCTCATTAACTACATCAGGGCATTAAACACAGATCAATTAAGGCATCATTGTGTCATGATTTCCTATAAATTTTTCAACTATATAAATAAGATCTGTCCCTTTAATGCGTCTCACTATAAGCAATTAAAAAAAANAATAGTTATGACAAATATACATATATATATATATATATAAAATAAATATCAAGTGATGCACAAGCACTTGATCTCTACCCGCAGACCAATGCCTAGCTAGTCCCCAAGCCCCCAAGAAGCGGAAGGAGGCCTGATTAACTCCCACCCTCATTGGCAGGGCAGTACAAGAAGCTGAGAAAACTAAAACATCCTTGACTCCATACAGAAGTACTCAGCAACTAGAAACATCAGTGTGCTATCAATACTGCTTTTCTCCTAAAACCAAAACATAGCTTCATACCAGATGCTCTGAAGAAAGACAACTCTGTCCCAGATGAAATGAAGACAAAGAGGTGAAGTAGGTAAAAGTTTTCTCTCTGTGGAAGCTTTTCAGGAGCCCAAGCACTCACAACCAAGACTTTTGTCCAATTCCTTGTTATTTCTTTCTATATTGCAGATAATTTTTCTATATTTCTCACAGAGACAGCTGTGCACGTAATAGGCAGGATGCAAGCAAATTAAAAATGGATGCCCATCTTCAAATCATTATTTCGTTGGAGTTTGTAGCTTCACAATCAGTAATTCAAGGTTTCCCAATTCCAAGTTGGTTTTCTACTACAGACTGCCATTAGAAGACCTGTGTTTTTCTCTCTAGTTATTATAGTGTAGTTACGAGAAACCTTTTTTGTCTAAAGTGACAGACTAGCCCTATCAGTGAAAAATATATTTTATACGAGACATAACCAGGTCTGTTCTGGACTTTTTTCATTACAGTTTACAAAGCTGTGGTTTTATCAGTTTCTAGTCACTGTCTGTGGCACACGTGAATAAATGTATCTGAAGTCACTGTCAATGAAAAGACAGAATTATTTCACCCCGTATTTTTGGTATAAGTATTGCAGCTTACATATTCTGATGAATTTCATCAAACGTAATTACCCCAGGAATCTAATCAAGGAAATATATCTACTTAGAATACAGTGGTTTAGAATTACTTATTACAAAACTAACATTGGGTAAAAATCAACAAAAAACACAGATTGAGTCAAAATATCAACTATATTTCAATACTTAAGTGTACTCTATATGGGTGACTTTATAATATTTATCAGGCAGCAAGTTAAAAGCTTCTGCTATACTAATACTAATAAAATTCAATAGGAAGTTAAAATAGCAGCATATATCCCTAAAAATATCCAAGAGTTATCTGTTGGCTATATAGCCAGAGGTGTATACCAGCAGCACTTTATCTTGCAGCAGGAAAAACTCTGTACACCAAATTCATTCAAGTCAATTCACTGCAACATTTTCATATATTCTAATTCCTAGTGCATCCCCCTTGTATTAAAATAATGCTTGCGCTTTATTTGTTCAAAATTCTTTGCAAAACACTATTTAAATGCTAAATATCTGGCATGTTTAAATATTTACCAATGCACTTGTGTCTACAGCACATGCTGATAGGAGACACATTTCTAAACTTTTATATTCTTTTATATTGTTTGTGAGGGAGCAGTGTTACAGGCTGCCAGCCGTGTACAGGTATTGCTTGCATGTTTTCTGATTTGCAAACTTTTGCCACTGCAAACAAGTAAACATGAAAGTAATTCATTCACCTTCACAGAGTACTAGAATGAGGCTTCACTGCAGTATTACATCGAGGAGGTAAATAATAAAATTTCCTCTACAAAAAAATTAATAATTGCTGTGGTTTTATGCAGTAAATCTTGTAACTATATGTCTTATAATTAATAAAACTTTTCACTGAGTGATGGAGAAATTAATCAGAAACACTTATAATAGTATTTTCTATTCAAAGTCTCTAATGCAGGTGCCTACATATGCATATAAACTTTTTCTTCATAACACTTTCTCTTATACGAATTTTTTCCTGACCACTAAAGTACATGAAAACTACAGTACTAAAAACATATACTTGCCTCAACTACCATAAATGAGGAAGTTTTGATGTCCTGTTAAAGCCAGGATTGTAAAAACAGTAACTGCATTACTGTGAAACAGTTTTTAATTGATCCTATCAATAGTCCAAAGTAGAAATAAGAAGTTGCCCAGTTACAGGTGGAATTGTAACATATTGATTTTTTAAATGAAGCCTTGATGGGAAGAACTTTTCAACAACTAAGCTTTGCAAGTTTTTGGCAAGGGCAGCATTAAACCAGTGTCATTGATTTCGGCTCTCATCATTATGACTCAAATAAATGCATAGCCTGAAAACAATTTAAAAGCTGTTGTTTTTAAAAGCCTGTCCAACTGTGCTACTATCTGCACTTCCTCCTTACTCATAATAAATAGAACAATCACCAGCTCATCTGATCACAGCTAACAAGCATCTTGAGCATGTTGCTATAAAAACTCTCCTAAAGATGGAGGACAACTTAACACAGGACCGTCTGGACTGCTATAGCCAGTGGGCAGTTATATGCCTCAATATATTTGCTACTTTCCCATATTCTCATGATTTCATTTTTAGATATGTAGATTTTCATGTGAATCTACCCTAATGCTTATTAGATTAAAGGAAGTTAAGAAAATTACTGTTACGTGTGGTGGAGTAACTATTGCACCTCTAAACATGGGTGCAGAAACAAGCAAAATTGCCTACTCTTGTGACAAGTTAGGCAGGCATGATCCAGGTCTGGTCTAGAAGCCATGCAGCTATGTTCGTATGGGATAGCCCACGAAGTGATAGGAAATGAATGCTAGACATCCCTTAAGTAATTTGCTTTATAAATAAAACTGCATCCTAAACATAATTAACTAGTTTGCTCCTATTATTCTTGTTAGAATAGAAGACTGCTGGGGAACAATGCTCTTTAATTGGTTTGGAGATCTCCTAAGTTTTGTCTATGAAGTCTCACCAAAGCTGAGATCACAATTAAATTTATTAAAGGAGGTAATTCTTAAATAATAATAATAATAATAATAATAATAATAATATGCTGAATCATCAATGGATTTTTCTCCAGGTACATGTTTCTTCATATTGTTTCTTTTACATGACATCTCAGTTCTATTTCTCTTGACTTTAAGGTCATTTATTTCTTTGTACTGAATATTCAAATTCTCTGTGGTGATGTTATTGATGATGCCTGTCAACTCTATGCCATCAGCAAATTTCAGTAGTACAATAACAGGAACATATTTCTTTGCCTTTATTAGTAAGGCAATAACTAATACAAAATCAATCTCAGTAGTGCTTCTTAAGAATTTACCACAGTATCCACTTTCTTTAACATAACATACTGTTGTATTTTCTGATCTGATCAGTTAGTCTCCAATTATTCAACTATGTTGCTTTCCCATCAGCAGATAACTTAAATTTTACTACTCATTCCTTAAAAATAACAATATCAGCAACAGAATCAACATTTGTTTTATCTTAATATTATCTTTATATTATATAATTCTTATCTTTATATTATTAAATAATATTTAATGTGGCATAATTTGGTTTTATAAATAGAACTTGCATTTTCTTTCAGTCATTTACTTCCATTTTTTTTACATATAAGGAATATTATGCCATATTGTGACGAGGTAAATGTGATCCTTTCAATCTATTTTCATAATCATTTCTTGCAAAGAGATCACATAAGTCTTTTTATAGCAAGATAACACAATCTTAACTTTAAGGTGTTTATTAAATCCATTTTCCATATTTGCAAATTTACGTCAAAGTTCCTGAAAACCTTGTGATGTAGTTTACTTGATTTTGCCAGTGTTAGTATTAAAAAAACTTTGAGTTTTCTTTCTGATATATGTATATTTCAATTTTTTTACATTAATATTATATATTTCCATTCACAACTTCTGCAAAGTGGGTTG
This sequence comes from Pavo muticus, assembly GCA_016647715.1. Classification (NCBI taxonomy): domain Eukaryota; kingdom Metazoa; phylum Chordata; class Aves; order Galliformes; family Phasianidae; genus Pavo; species Pavo muticus. The sequence goes on along the minus strand of JACDJE010000552.1, from coordinate 24,831 downwards.
TATACTTTTGGGAGCTCTGACAGGCCATTATCAATATCCACTCACTCCTGTAATGTACTGCCAATTTGCTCTTTTCTTCTTTGTTCCTTAAAACTTATAATAATAATAATAATTTAGTTAATGCAGTTTTACTTTCCATTTTAATTTCCTTTGTAAGATCTGACTCAGCTTGACTTCTGGCAAATTTCATTTTACTTCTAAACTTCCTGACCTCTCTCTAAGGCATTGCCTTTTTCTTGCTTCTAATATCCTTTCTGAAGTGGCTGTTTATACAACTGGGCCTGGAGTCCTGTTCTACAACTTGCCCCTTTCTTTGAGGTACAAGTTCCAATTATACTTTTATCACTAATGTTTGAAGCAATTTCTAACTTAATTTAGTTCTCTAATCTTCTCAGTTCAGTTGATTAGGTTTATTTAATAAAAAAAACCCACGTAATAAATAATTCACTTCCTTGTCAGGATCCATAACAAAACGGTGCCTTTGCTCTTTTTTTTTCTTATTTTTATTTCTCACTTTTCTATAGACAACATATTTCAGTTTAAAAAAATAAAACTGCAATGAAGTATGAATAAAATTTTATTTGTGGGGATGTGCAGCATCTGATGCACGGACTCAGATGTGAATGATCCAAATCATTTATTACAAGTTCTCACATCACTTATATATCTTCACAAGTTTTCTTTTTCTATCTTTCCCTTTTGCCCCTACAACTTTCTCATCCACCTTTACATGTCAACAGAGTATTCTACAAAACACTCTTCAACTGTTCATGCAGACACTTATCCAATCAGAGCTGTGAGATGTTCTTTCTTCTTCTAGAGGTGTCCTTGGTTCTCATGCTGTTTATCTTGCTCCACAGCTGCTGCTCTGAACAGTTTTTCTTGTATTCCCACAGGGATGAAAGAAGAACTTTGTGAGATGACGACTACACAAAGGGAAAGACTCCACTAAAAATTTCAAACTGAAGTTTTGGAGATTGTTTGTAACAAAGAGAAAATTATGCCTCTGATTTCCCAGGATTCAAAAAAAAAAAAAAAAAAAAAAATTCCAACTATAAATCACAAACAGGACTGCATCTTAACCCGACATCATTATGTTCTGCATCTCCTACTGAAAAGTAGGTTCCTGTGGTACTGCTTACTATGGACACTGACAAGAACACGTCAAAAGCTTAATTACAGAGACATTCTACTATCATATTCTTGTTTTTGGCTTTCTGAAGGCCCATTTAATATCTGTGATAGCATTCATAGCAAGGTATATGAAGGTTTTCAGTCACTTCCTCAGAGACCTTTCTTACACTGATTTGTGATTCTATGGTTAAAACAAACAAACAAACAAACAGAAGAGTCTTCTCTGATGGAGAGAGAATACAGCAGCAGTTCTATTAACTCGCTTCTTAAAGATAGACCAAATGTATCTAGACCAACCTAATTCTTAATTTTAAAAGTGTGGAGTACCTTTCTTGCTTTGAACTGAAAAGTAATTGTGTAAGATCGTATATATCAACTCCATTTAAAACTATCTTATGTTGTTTTATATTTTGTATAGATAAGAAATTTAAAGTATACATACATACTTTAAACCAATCAATTTGTTAATTTAAATTTAACAAATGACATTTGCTTTAAACAAAAGCATGTGAAATAAGACAAACTGATACCACTAGGAGAAAAAAGTATTTATTTCATTCTTTGGCTAAGTACAGCATGATGTTATAGTTTGTAGCTATGACTCCCTAACAGCACAATGCTAATAATCTTTAAGCCTTTCCTCTAGTGAAAGGTTGATTTGGTCTCCAAATATAATCACCCCTGGCACTGTCCTTGCAGACTCTGCCAATACTATCAAAAGATATGTTAGTTTTATTCTGTAGTTTTTCCTGCTCCCCTGGGACACTGGATGTCTCAAGCACTTTTCATTTATTCTTTAGGTAAAATTAAATCCTTTCAAAGAAGGAAAGCTGTTTAGACAAATCCACTGAATAGTTTTGCACTGTTTCCTCATTTAGATTGCTTTCTGACCAGATTCCAAAGTTGTGAGCTTTTAATCCTCTAAGACAGCTAAACAGAAATGAATCTTGCTTTGTGTAAAAAAAGCTGAAAATACAGTTCACTTTAAGATTAACCTCACGGCACCCTACTTGGTGGGGAAGAGGTCAGAAGATAAAAGGACAAGTATTTTGTTAAGATCTGGCAAAAATATGAACAGCTAATTTGTGAGAAATGCAGCGAACCTATTTGTTCATAGAAATGTAGATAAAGACCTTATATCAGCCTTTCATTATAAAAAGAGGGTTTCTATGAATGATGGTGAAGGACTTTTTCCTAGGGCCTGTAGTGAAAGGACAAAGGATAACATATTAAACTGAAAGATATTAGATCTCGAGTGGATATAAGAAAGTTTTCACAGTGAGCATGGTGAGACACTGGAAGAGAATGCCCAGAGAAGCTATGGATGCCCCCTCATCGCAAATGTGCAAGGCCAGGCTGGACGGGGCTTTGAGCAAACTGATGCAATGAAAGATGTCCCTGTCCACGGCAGGGGTGTTGGACCATGTCATCTTTACAGTCCCTTCCAACATAAACCGTTCTGAGATTCTATGATCACGACAGTTGTCATCTCTGAGCAGCATTGTATTCTTCAGAAGGCTCATTAACTACATCAGGGCATTAAACACAGATCAATTAAGGCATCATTGTGTCATGATTTCCTATAAATTTTTCAACTATATAAATAAGATCTGTCCCTTTAATGCGTCTCACTATAAGCAATTAAAAAAAAAAAAAATGCGATTAACAGATAATGTCCGAAATGTAAATATGTTACATGTAGTCACATAAAATGTAATCAACACATCCAAAAACAAAACTTGAAATCTGAAAATTTGTCATTGTTTGAAAATGTAATTTGTATATTATTTAAGATACTTCTGCAGAATTAAATTCTCTCATGTGCTCTAAGCACTTGAGAACAGAATCTCTGAGTCCATTCATTCTACTTGTAATTTCTTCTGCTTCCATGTGCAGACAAACCATGGAGTGAAGTTGAGGAACCAATCTGTGTCCCTCATATGTTACTCTTTTGAGAATACCAGCCTGGAGCAAGGTCACATGATTAACATGATGAAGTGTGTACTCACCCCCCTTCTGCACACATTTTGCTCACCCCAGCCTACAATGGAAGATTCCTTCTTCACACTGGGAACCATGAAGAAAGAGAGACACTGAACAGAGTGCTGGGGGAAGAACACTGCATGGTATAGCGCCTTTCAATCATCTGTAAAGTCTACAATAATTCAGGAGCTTCCTCTCTGGAAATAACTGTTTGGTTATTCCATCACAATATGTGGTCACACCAGATTCATAATGGCAAATATTTTTTTTTTTAACATAAACTTGAGTCCATTTTAGCACAGCATCATAGAAACAGAACAATGACTTTTCTTGTTGCTTTTCATTATACGCAAGGCACAAGGAAAAAATAGTCATTTATCTTTCACTGAATCAGTCAGGGAAAGCCTGATTCACTATTTTTCCCAAGCTAGGAAGATTTTCTCAAGTTGTTGTTTTTTTTTTTTCCCCCCCTAGGTTAGTCTAAGAGGATTGTTCTCAGTCTCTCTAATGGAGAGAAATAAAAGGCTTTTTATGTCCCTTTTCCTTTCTTCTAGTTTCAAATATCACATGAAAAATGGCATGCTTCATTTGCCCATACCTTTTAATTTTGCATTTCCTCTGTTATGCTTACTTCTACAAACATACTGCTTAGAAGAATGGTAGTAGCTGTACAGTCTCAGTCCATGAGAAAGTTATTATATCCACAGATTGCTTTTCTCACTTGTAATTGATTCCAGAGAGAAAACACATACATTAATACATATTATCTCATTTGCAGTACAGATGTCTAATCATGAAGCCATTCCTGATGTGAAATTTCCATTAAAGCCAGTTAGAGTCATGCCTGCAAGTGGACAGCAAGGTCAGGAGCAGATTTACTTTCATATCATTCTTACGCATTGACAGAGTATGCTTACTTTTTAATACATTACAAAGAGCGATGAGTAAACCACAAAGAGTCTGAATCCTTGGACAAACACCAAAAACTGTGTATGCTCTTTTGAACTGTATTCCAACTGTCTAAAGCCACTTGATTTTCCACAGCTGGGCTGGAAGTCTTACAAGATTAGATATTTCAGCACTTCTGCTTCCTATCCTAGCCAAGAAGACATAGTTTAAATTTGAAAAGAGGAGGAGGTGAAAGGAGGAGAGGAAAACTAGACTATAGCAAGCATTAAATATAGATTTTCAAATACTGTTAATTCAAGATTCCAGAAATATTCTGTTCTTACCATGGGTATCCCAGTGACTGACTCCAGACCACATAGCAATTTCTTTCTTCTCTCACTTACAGCAGCAATAGAATACTCAGTGCTAACCTAAGGGATGGATTTAGATCACAGCCAAGCACTTTGGTGTGATACAGGCAGTAGGCTGAGTCGGTGATCCTGGAACTAAGGGACAAAATCCTAATGACACCATAAACATAACAGAAACAAGATCAAGTCTTGATTACACCTTAGTTTCCATGAAACTAGAAAAGCAAAATGCTAAAACTTTAATTATCTTTCTATCTGAGATGACATTCTTCTAGCCATAGGAAAACAGTGTGGCTCCTGAGGGAATAACTGTTGAGTTGATGGAACCCCCTGTGTCAGTCATTTTGCACTCATTTCTACATTCCCATGTTAATCAACTGGAAGTTTAAATAAGGCAAACAGTCATATCTAAATTCTGATATTTTAATAATCATTTTTCCTTATGACAGAACTATGCATCTGATGCCCTGTGAAAGTAAATTGCCCTTTCTTTCTAAATGACATTGTGCTGTGTGTCTTGGACAGATGTTTTGAGAAACTTAATCTAAGGCTTATCCTCACAGGTAGTGATGATTTTGTTCAAAACACTTATGCAGTCAATCTGTCTGGCTACTTTAAAGCTTCATTAGAAATACAGAGAAAGTTCATAATTAGAACAGCTGCTTTTTGCTCCACTGTCATCAAATAGAATACAAGAAACCGAAATCCTACCAATTAGTTATTTTAATAGCTAATCTCTTTTTATATTATACATTTCAGTGCACATTACTAGCATTAAGAGATAATGTTAATGTTAAAGTATGTATATGTATCTATTTTATATATGTTTAGTTTTTATATTTTAAAATATTTTTCTCAGAAAAACTATTCTTGCTGCTTCATGAGAAACTAGGCTTCTCTGGAACAGAGACTCCAGGTTAGGCAGAGACTCCTGCCCCAACAGGCTACAGTCACAGGCAACCTCAGCAGGGGTGTTGATAGCAACAGATTCCAGTGACCATCCCAAACAAGGAAAGGTAAAGACTAATCCACAATCCAGCCAGGAAAACCAGTCAGAAATGGCAGAAGACTGAGCCAGAGAGAGAACGCAACGTAAATCACTATAATCTCAGTCCATCTAACAATCCCATTCAGAATGGTAGGATAGTAGGTAGCAGAACTAGGTACAGGTTACACAGCATCACATAGGAAACATGGGAGTGCCTAGGCCTGATATTAAAGGGAGCCCCCAGGTGCACAGGCAAGTCCCAGATGAAGATCGTTAGACCTCCTGGTGCCCTGAGGAATCTAATAGTTTTCATTCCACTAAACCAAAATAAGAAATAGATTAAATGCCTTTGAGCCCTCATGTGAAGTATCTTAATGTAATTTTTTCAAGTGTGAATTTCTTTTTGGGCAAGTAGAACATCTGGGCACTATACTAAACAGAAAGGAAAGCCAAGCACTTTTGAAAAGGCTTCCTGTGTGGTGGACTGCCTAACCTCAACAAGCAAGAACTTGATAAAGCCTTCTTTAATCTTCTATTTCCTCCCACTGTCCCTCCACTCATTTGGCTCCAAACAAAGACACTGAATAGGCTAGGTCAGCTTCAAGGAAGTGATAATAGCCAGTGTGAAACAAGAAAATGGCTACATGTAGCCCAGAGTTTGGGGGAGAATTTTCATACCAAGGGAAGATAAAACAGTCTCAGAAATTTTCAGAAGAAACAAGAAAATCTGTGGGATAGAAATTTGAGAAAAGTGAAGAGAAATAAACAAAAAAATATTTCAACATTAAAAAATAATTATATTCATATAATAAACTGATACAGGGCACCTGTATAAAGAAATGCATTCTGAGCCAAAAATTTGCCTCAGCATATCACTCTATTAATGAATGAAGAATAATTTCCTTAAATTAATTTATTACTTTTTAATTGAGATTTAATAAAATATAAATTTCAGTTAAAATTTTCCTACATAGATCTTTGTTTGCATTATACTTAACTCCCCATTGTCAGCTCATGGTACAGCTTTTTCCTACTGTGAATGCCTTACAAGGTTTCTTTCCAGTTTTCTCAAACTTAAAAGATGTTTCTGTGTTGTTGTTTGAGATTCCCACCACTCTGTCACATTTGAACTGAAACCGAAGAGCAAATTTGCAAATTTACTGTGTGCATGCTCTAACTATAGCATGATATCATAAACATCATAAACATTGTTTCCAGAGGAAAGTACTTTTAAAATAGCTTGTTAACAATAGCTGGCAAGATCAGTTAACAGTTAGAATAAAAACAACAGTGTTTTGGTTCTTTTTTTAAAGTCATGTCTTCATAGGATCATTACTCAGAGCGAAGATGGCAAATATGTTTTCCAGAAATTCTACAGGTGGCATCTCACATGAACTGGTTTTCACATAACAGCTATAAGTCTATTATCCCCTTTGATTTTTAGGTTAAGTCATTTCTCTTAAGTCCTTCTATCAGTTCAGTTACATAACATTTCAGCTCCAGGAAGAACAAAATTGATCAATCAATTCACAGAAGACCCAATATACTGAAGTATATGGTGCAGTCTACACAAATCACTATTTCATTTAATACAGAGAGAATCATGGAAAACAGTAGGACTGAACAGGGAAAATAATCCTGTATGACAAAGCAAAAACTGTGGTATTTGCAAAATTTATGTCAGCCATCAATATAATCTATCTTTTATTATCACAAATTCCAGCCAATTGATAAATTAAGCTTTTTAGGGTAAAGGCTTTATTTTTTCCTGTTTTACTCAAATATCCAATCAGTGTGGGTTAGGTTCTAATTATTGCTAGAACTGATGTCTATTTTGTGAAGAGCTGATATACAGGAGCTGTAGTTATTGGTCTATATTACCCTAAAAATGTAGGAAATGCATAATTAGTATAATAAGCAAATATAGCCAAAATACACATTTATTGGAGAAATGAGAGAAAACAGAAAAAAAAACAAAAAAAAAACAAAAAAAAAACCCGACTATCTAACTAACTAACTAACTAACTGCTTTCTAAAGTCCCTATGCTATAGAAGGAACAGAGGCACAATAAATTCAAAGAAGGAACGAAGTTTGGAATACGCTAGAAGATGCATATGTGAAATGTGAGAACAACATAAACTGTAGCTGCAGCTCACCTTCCCAGGCCCTTGTACATGATTCTTATTCTAAGTGGTTTTAAGAATTATTTTCCGTATATATAATAAGAATGTGGAAGAACCATTTTATCTCTCATTATTATTAGCTTTCAAGAGATTTACTTTTCAACCTGACAGTAAAAAAGAATGGCTGTAATGAACTTTGGGCTTTAAATTGTACTTTCAGCCATACAAGAATCACAGTACTGAACACGCCACCATCCTCCACAGTTTAATCCCCTACTCCCTCCCTCCTGTAAGAAATTCTACAACTTGTGAGAGTAACAGCTGTGAAAAGTCTCATTCAGCATATATCATAGAATCATAGAATCCTTAGAGTTGGAAGGGACCTCTGCAGGCCACCTGCAGTCCAACTCCCCTGCAATGAAAAGGAACACCACACCTAGATCAGGTTGCCCAGGGCCCTGTCCAGCCTCATATTGAAAGTCTCCAGGGACAGGGCATCAACCACATTACTAGAAAACCCTTATATGTAACCTATTTCCACTCTTCTTTTGAGAACTGAATTTATGTTCAGGCTCTTGTTCCACACCTACATCATGAGCCTTGCATCAGCTTTGCTTGACTTGGCTGATCCTGACCACTGAGTCTCAGTTGACATCTTGATTCCACCTTATACCTCACTCATCTGGCCCTCAATGGACTCTTGGATGAAGTTAGTCGTTATTGGGCCTATTCTGTTCTGCTGGCTTAGTCAATATGTGACAACACTCCAGTGAGGGAGGAGCCTGCCCTGCCTTCCTTACTGCCTTCCTTACTGATACCTTCGGCCCCTGCTTCACCTTCCCTTTGGGAGCAGACTACTCTTGCTGTCCACAAAGAGAAAGCAATAAAACCAGTATATGCATTGAGGTGTATAATGTCACTTAAGCCTATGTATGCTTATAGTCAAGAATTACAGACTTACTGTCTCAGTGACAATTTTTCTGAAACACAGTTGAGGATGTTATTATTGTATATCTACTTCACATGTCCAAGTTGGTTAGGTCATAATGATACAATCTCTTTTTAATTAAGAAAATGAATTCCAAGGTGTTAACACAAAAATAATTATGAAGGGGTAACAAGTTGGAAGAGTTAACAGTAATAATCCAGATGTTCCTGCTCAGTATTTAAGAGAGGTATACAATAAAGGAGGCTTGCTTTGTTTGAAACTGTTTAAGTACATCTTCCATATGCTGATTTCAAAAATGTCAAGAGAAGGGGCTTGATTTAATTAGAGAAAAGGTGAGACAGAGGTGAACTTGTAAATAAACAATCTCAATCTAATCCTTTCACTATAAACACTATCATGTGCAGACATTTTTTTAACAAACTTCTAAATATGAGCCATTATTTTTCTTAGCCAATGTTTTTTTTTCAAAACTCACTGCATATTCTTCCATGGCTGTTTTTCTGTCATTCCTCATTTTACCTTGCTCTTCCCTTGGAAGTGTACAAATCCAATCACTCGGGTCTGAGATGACATTTCAAATTCAGAATTTTCAAGTGGGTTAAAAATAAAAAATGGATGTACCAATCTTTTTCTAGTACAAGCCTTTTTCAGTGTTCCGCTAGTTATTTCCCTTCCATTCTTAAATACTGTAGTAATCCCTAATGGTGACATAACACATCAGAGAGCCAGTAATCCTATAACTGTGCCCCGGCACTTGTGGTTGCTAAGTAGTCTCTTGCACATCATGATATTAAAAGTTTTGTTGTAAGCATTGAATTTTGCCTTGTATTCTGATTGTTTTGTTACTTTATCAGATTTCTTCTAGGTTTACTGAATAGAACTTACTTTATAAGAATGACCAAAAAAATGCATGAAATTAAGCTAAGCTTACCTGTGAAGACCTTGGAGGTTACTGTAAGGCAAAAGAAGAAAAGTTTTATGTAGAATGGAATGTATAAATATCCTATGTTTTTGGATTTTTGTAAACAATTTTAGTGCAAACTAAATGTTTCTTTTGAGTTCACATCACAACACGGAAATTATTTCCCAGTTACTTTCATGGGCAAAACATACCTGATTTGCAAAATTTAACTTAACTGCATCAGCCAGTTTCCTTAAGACTCTGGGATGCCTTCTTCATTGGCTAAAGCTTGCCGTGCTACTTTTCCAACAGATGTCAGGGTGATTGGAAACTCTAGCAGGACAACACTCTGTGATTGCAATGCCTTATGACTATGCCTGAAAGGTGGTATTTGTTAAATTGTGAATGGTATTGAAGATAAAACATACCCTACTGATAGATTACCACTTTAACCTGTAGTTAACAGTGTTCGTTAGAACAAGATTTGACACGATGTTATCGACTTCATGATGAATCAAATAACACCTTTAATATCTATAATCAACTGATAATTGCGTATTTCCAAAACTGAGATCCTCCGACTTTGTAAACGGATTGAAAATAGAGGTTTTGTAGCTATTTTTATCCAAGAGTGTAGTGTAAATTTCCTTTTTTAAAAGTGACATCATTGAACATGAAGTCTCATGTAATGCAAACTACTTAATGTCAAATATAGTTTAATCAACTATAGAGGCATTCCATTCAATGATGCAATCTTTTGCTGCAGAAAGCCAAATGACATTAAACAGCTCAGTGATCTTGTCCTCCATTTCCACCCTCCCCATTCCCATTTTCAGTAAAAAGCTAAATGCAGAATTATCTACGAATAACATTATGTTTAAATGTAAATTGTACTTTCTGACTTTATCAGCTGGTAAAAAACATCTGCTAACAATGATTTATTATGGGAAATGCATGAGAAGTCAGTTAATGAGTTTAATCATACGTTATTTCCTCAAACATAGATGCTTTCTAGAATTTTTGAAGCAATTTTCACTTATTTTTTTGAATAAAAGATTTGTATTAATTAAAACCTATGAAATACATATACATCTTCCTGCATATAAAGCATAGAAGAACATTTCCTGATGTCATAAAACAAATAAATTGACTGACAATTGACTCTAATTAACAGCGTGAGCACTTCACAGGCATTTATAAACAACCATTTGTTTCCATATCCATATATATGCTATAAGGGTTCATTGTCAATCTGTTACTGTACTTAAAGACTAGGAAAAACTGAAAGATAAAGAAATATGTAGGCCACTCCAAAAGTAATGCCTCCTATTTATTTCCATAGAAAGTACAACAAAGAGCTCAGCAACACTGTTTGATTGAGAAATTCTCAGATACAAAACACTACTTTTCAACAGTCATAATTAGCCCATTAGCTATGGCATTATCTATACATTTTTCCAGTAATGATCAAGAGCATGCATGACACACTTGTAAAAATCTGCACCAGTGGAAGTGACCTACTGTTTTACAGCTGCTATGATAGCATCACTGCAAGGAAAATGTAGCCCATGCATATTTCATCAGCTCAAACAGATGGAAGTCAGAAGGCACTAAATCCAGACTATGTGGTGGGTGTGGTAGGACAGTTCAGCCAAGATTGGTAATATGCTCCATCATCTTCAAACTGGTATGGGGCCTGGCATTATCATGTTTCAAGAGAAAGGCTGTCTTTTTCTGTGACCTGACTCTGGAAGTTTGAACCTTCAGCTTAATCAGAGTCATTATGTACCTGTCAGAGATGATGGCTTTTCTGGGTTCCAGGAAATCCAGAAGGATCACCCCTTTCCTGTCTCAAAAGAGAGTGCACATCACCTTACCTGTTGTGAGCTCTATCTTGAGCTTTTTCTTCAATTCACATGTAGCCACTCCATGAACAGCCATTTTGACTTCAGCTTGTAGTGGTCACACCATGTCTCGTCACCAGTCATGATGCAACCCAGGAAAGCTTCAACTTCAGCTTCATATACGTTCAATAGATCCTGACAAACTTGCATACAATGTTCTTTCTGTTCCTGTGTGCTGTGTGTGTATTTGTAGGACCCATCTGGTGCAAACTTTGCAATATTCCAATGTTGCCACCATTGTTTCCAACACATTGAAGCCAACATTCAACTCCATACACAATTTACTGGTTATAATGTGCTGATTCATGCAGATGAGCTGATTGAGACGCTCTTCATTTCGTGGTGTTACAGCTGTGCATGGTCATCCAGAATGTAGCTTGTCTTTCACATCACTGTTGCCACTGCTGAAATGCATCACCCGCTGCCTCACTATACTCATATCTATAGTTTGCTCTCCATAACCATTCAGCAAGTGTCAGTGACTGTCAGTAGGTGTCATACATGCATACAAGGCTCAATGTAACGTGACGATTCTGATTAAGCTGTTAAACATTTTCACTTTGGAAATTAGGGAGCACTGAGCAAAAAAGGAAGGTATATTTAAGGAATAATTGAATGGATAATTATTGCAAAGATGAGGTTCAGTTTGCCAAGGAATTATTTGAAAAGCATTTAAACAGCCAAATGAAATTGCAGATGTTAAATACTTTCACATCAAGAGAGCATCCAAATCTTTAGAAATTCATCTATTTTCACATTGCAGTAATGACAAAAAAATCCTTAGGGACACAGTTAATATTATTTATAAACAAAATCTAGTAATCTGATCATACACAAAAAATAAAGGAAAGAGAAAACATCTGTGGCATATTTCACTACTGTTTATACACTAAAATGAAGTAGATGAACAAATAAACATTTTGAGTAAAGATCAAAGCAAACTGCCTGGGAGAACATTTTGGAAAACAGACCATTACTTTTGAAACTGGAAAGATTTCTGTTTTGACATTGTTGCCAATTCAACCATCTAAAATCATGTGTCAAACCCCGGATAATCATAGGATTAGCTTAAAAATAGAAGTGTAAAAAAATAGTATTCTTTTTACTACCAATTTGCTTTCTGTGATCTTACAGAGTACTTGCTTCATTTTATCAAGGTTTTTTAAACAAGCATTAAAACTTGATCTTCTGACATAAAGATCTCCTGCAATCTTTTAATTCCAATTGCAATGGCTTTATGAATATGCAAAATATATGAGACTTCTGATATATTTATGAGAGCTGGGAATACAGAGAATTAACGAGCAACATTTAAGACATACAATAACAAAAGAAATCACAAGAAAATGTATTCTTGAAACATTCATTATCTTCACACTTTTTTGATACAATTTATACTCAGGACTAGTGCAAGGCTACCTCCTTAATCACTGGCCAACAATGAAAGAAAAAGTCAAAAGTGATGGCAACTTCCTTCACTGAAGTTCCAGAAGGCAGTAGATGCCTTTGCCAGAAGTAAGGGTTCCACGATGGACCCAAAATCTTCATGTCCTGGTCTCACATAACACTGATCTGCTGTAGCTGATGTCACAGAGGCCTGTGAGGTCCCTGGCCCCAGCTGCTGCTGGACAGCACTGAAGTCTCACTGCAACAAGCTTCACTTCACCCCACATACATGTCCCTTGCAGACTAAATACAGTAGAAGTGATCCATATCAAATCACACATACACTCCTGCCTGTCTCCTCCCTGTCCTTCTCCTTCCTGCCTTATTTAGGATCTTTCTACACAGAAAGTCATAATGATATAAAAATAGTGTAATTCCTAAAAGCAAATTTTCAAGCATGAACTAAACCACAATAACTCAGTTTTATAGTAGTATGACAGAGTCCAGACACAAAACCTAAATTCATTTAAATGAATGCATTATGGTGGTGTAAAAGATAAGACATCACATGCTATGTTCTTGAGAGCAAAAGACAATTCCTCATCTTGAGACTTTGCAGAACTTTGCATTAGATGTTGAGTGCACGTGCATCTCAATGGTTTCAAAATAAAAATAATATTAAGAATTAAAAACATATGAAAAACTTAAGTCAGTTTTGTTTTCTATCCCATTATTGAAAAGATTTTTTTTCTGAAAATCAAAATTTCAGTGACTAAAATTTTGGGAAAACATTTACCTGTCAGTGCTGTTCCAAAAATTGTTAAGATTTCTTCAAACAGATTACAAGAGTATGACATTTTTCACAGTATGGAATATCATTCTGATCCACAATGGTTAATACCTTGTATTAGAAGCAGTCATAACTTGTGATTAAAGTCAGCTCAGTCTCTTGGAAAGTTACTTAACATATGATATAGAAACTTATTTATTATTATTTTCCAAACTGAAGAAGTTTTCAGTTTAAATGCTTGTTCATATCTCTGTCTTTCTTCCTACTATTTTCTGGAATATCATTGTTGTTCTGCTTATCTCACATACACACAGATTTCTCGTTTCTCATGAAGTGTGAGAATCTTAATTTTGTCATTATTTATCATGCTAGTCACGTCTTCAGTATTTTGAAAGGATGGAAGTAGGCGAAAACAACATTATAAATGAGATCATTAATATTTTATAAAAGTTTGGAGAATGCAGAACAATGACAACAATTGAGAAATGACTTAAATTATTTTCACTGTCAAATACCAGTGTAGAAGTTTCTGTCTATGAAAAGGCTGATGTGGCAACTGCATAAAGGACTGATTAATGTCACACATACATTGTTGCAATTATACAATATATTAGATCATAGAAGTCATAAGCTTCATTAGGTCTGGATGAGTTTTAATTTGGTCAGTACCTGTGGAAACTATTGCTTTCTTTAAAATTCACATATATTATGCCAGCACACGTGAAAAAAAATCAGGCTTTGTTTGCAAACCTCTGTTTTAATAATTATAATACCTATTCAGCAATAAGAAAGAGCAGATTCAATTTCACTTATCTGTGGGACTGAAAATTAAATAAGATTATATACAACTATGCTGGCGCAATATGATAAAGAGTAAGATACTAAGATCCTGTGTTGAAAAATATTTATCTGAAACCTTCTAAGATATCGAAGCCCGGCCACTCTCTAGTCACAGAATGAAAGTGCTAATGAAATAAAATGAAGTTTCTGATTTTGTTCAAAGGCAAAATTGGTTTTATCTACGCTAGCTTTTCAGATAGTTTTCCAATGTTCTTATAATATTTCTGGTGATTGAGACTTCACAACTTCTATTGCTTCATCATTTCTATGTTCTAAAACTCACTTGCAACAAACAAACACAAAGAAATCTTATCTCATGGGGAACATTTATTCCTTGCGGTTTTGCTGGTATAGGAAATTGAGAAGCCCCAGCCTGAACACATTGCATTGATTCCGTGAGGTCATTTTAATGCAGAAATTCAGAAGTTCATGTAGCAGGATTTGGGCGAGATGAGCAGCCATCAGTAGAGCAAAACAGCATCCTTAGCTGCATGTGGTTGCAGAGAGCTATGTTAAAATCTCCAGAAGGGCTGCCAGTCTCAGTCCTACCTCCTCACATCTGAAACAAATTATCTTCCAGCAGTTACAGGTTATTGACTCAAATTAGACTGCATTTATGAGTCCTTTTGAGGCTTTTACGAGGTTTTATCACTTTCCTTTTATTAAGACACATAACAAAGAAGGACTTTCTGAATGAGCCTGGCTCATTTCTATTCTGCTTCCAACAATGTGTCAGCTTCCATCAAGGTGACATTAGGTAATGTAGTCCGAGTTAGTCTTTTGCTAATAGGGTTATTCCATTTTTCTTAAGTGTGATCACTTCTCAAGGAAGTTGTTGTGAAGCTTCTTAGACACTAGCATAAGAAGACAATATCAAAATGATTATCAAGAGCAGAAAGTTTTCTGATTTCACTGTTCCTATTGTTACTCTCAGAATTGAACTCATTTGCAACATCAAATAATTTTGTGTAAGGAAAGTATTATATGACAAGCATGCTGTTCTTTAAGGATTTATCAGAGCTAGCATTGATTGATTCTACACACTGAAGCTATACCTTTGAGTTCTTTTTGAAATTTTTCCTGTTCATAATTAGTTTGGTTAAAGCACTATATAGTACATGTAATCAAGAGAGATACTTGATTCGGAATGTTTTATTAATTGTTCTCTACCTACATAGTATTTAACCTTATAAAACACTAGTATGAATTAGACAAAAAGATTATACTGCAAAATCTTTCAAACACAAAATTTGATTCCCATATTAAGCTATTGGGTAATGTACCCAGAGAACACAATAGCTTTCGAAGTGTTTTAAGAAAGGAGATATTGATACCCATCTTTTATTGATGAGGAAACCAAGGTTTCAGCATACGACTTGGAAAGAAATTATCTGGAGTAGATCAGTGAGAGAGATCAGTTTCATCTAATAAGATCTTTCAGAATAAATCTTGTCATGTGTAAACAGAAAGATGATTTGATCTCACTGAACAACCCTCTTGTAGAATTTTGATGCTGATAACTAGGCTAGTTGCACAAATGAAGACTTATTCTGAAAAGCCAGAATACACTTAGACTGTAATCAGTCTAGCATCTTATAGACTACAACCTCAGCCAGGAAAAACACCATCCCTCTCACATGTCCAGTGCAATTTCTCCTTTCTTCTATCTTAATCACCTCAATACATATGAGCTTACATTTGGCAACTGCACAATTTCTGGCCATTTACTTAAGTGAATATTTGATGACACATCTTACAAACAACTTTTTTTAAAACCATAAATGCCATTACAATTTGTTGAGAATAGAGCAGATAAAAATATATGCCAAAAAAAATGGGTTTACTTTTTACTGCATAAATATCACTAAGAAATACGATGTTCTAAGTGCAGAGATATGAAGTGTAAGTGGACTGCACCAGTAAAAGCAAACTTGCAAAAGTCTATGTGGATATATATGAAAACATACTGTTAAAGACTGTATCTAAACCTGAGTTACCCATATAGAATACAGTTTTTCAGTGGAGAAAAGTAGTTGTTTTATTTTGTTTTGTTTTACATTGGGAAAAAAAATCTTGTTCTAGTAAAGATTTACGTATTAAGGGTGAAATAATTTGTACTCTTAAAAATACCTTTACTTCATTTGATAACAACAGAAGTCAAATGTCTAACTCAGAGAGAAACAAGTACAGCATAGATAGGAGATATTAAACCTTTTTTTGATACTTGTTTTTTGTTCATTATTTAAAAGCTTCTTAAATCATACTGAAGAGCAGTAAGTAAATGATAAAATATAGCATTTATTTTCTAAAATCTCCTAAAGGGAAGTAAAATTAAGTGTTAGATGTGGAGATCTCTTCAAAATAAGATTGAGCCCTTTTTTTTTTTTTTTTTTTTTTTTTTTTTTTTTTTGGCATTGACTCAGTTTGAAAGCAAAAAATTAAGTCTTGAAGGCAAGAGGGAATGGCACGTTACAATCTGACAGAATTAATATCTGCAACTGTCAGAAGATGGAATGGATAAAAATAAGCAAAATATTTACTGCTCATTGGGATTTTTAGTTCAAAAGTATACATCAGAGACATTATAACAAATTACTACTATAGCACATGATATTTTCAATTAATATTATTTAAATGATTTATCAGATGTTTGTAACAAAGAAGAAAAATAATTCCTATGAACACCAGCAAGATACACTTTTCCATGTACTTTAATTTGGTATTTTAGAAAATATATATAAAAGAAATCTTCCAGAGAGAATGAAAGCAGTAATTCAGAGTATCATTTGCTTATTATATAGTATTTATATAATTAGAGCTTTGATATATGTCTCACAGTAACTGAGATTGAGCCTCCTGCTATGATGAAAGATGTAGTGTCTGTTTTCTGTCAGCTTTCTTCCTGCTAGTAGGTGAGCAAATGATGGGAGATCTTTCCAGCTGTGCTGGTTCATACGTCAGCACCACCACACTACTCTCTCACTTCTCAGAAGGACAAGAGGAGAGAATATGATGAAAAAAAAAAATTGTGGTTTGAGATGAGGACAGAGAGATCACTCACCAATTGCCTGCTGTCACAGGGAAAACAAACTCAGTATAGGGAGATTAAAGTAATTTATTGCCCATTTATAACAGATTAGAACAGAGAGAATTAAAAACAGTAAAAACTATGTTTTTTACTTTCTCACCATTTGCTGTCTTGTACCTTCACCATTCAAAGAGCACAAGGGAACAAGTAATGAGGTCTGTGGTCAGTCCATATCATTTTGTTTCTGCCACTCCTTTATGGTCACTCTCTGCCCCTGCTCCACAATGAGGTTCCTCCCATGGGATGCCATCCTTCCTGAACTGATCCTGCATGGATTTTCCACAGTCTTCAGCTCTCTAAGTGCTACTCCAACATGGCTCCATCCCATTGAGCCCACTCTTCAGGAGCACAGTGCTCCAGCACTTCCCCAGACCTCAGTTCTGGCCAGCAGTGAGTCCCTTTTGGAATGGCTGGAGCTGGATCGATCTGACATGTGGCAGTGCTGGGCCCTGCTCACAGAGATCATCCCTGCTGACCCCTCACTACCAAAACCTTGTCATGTAAGCTCAATATACCAGAATCCACCAATTTCCTTACAGTTGTACTTTACATTCCATTTTAGACTAATGGAACTAACATATACTAATTTTCTTCTCCCAGAAATCTTGAGATTAGAAAGCTATGATAGTTATATTATACTGCTATTTAAAAGCTCAGCCAAGAGTCATTTGTCAAAGCAGAACAGAAGCTCAGGAAATCACTTCATTTGTTGAATATATAAGCCCAGTTAGTACACTGTGAAAGTGTTTTCCTGGATTAAGTCCATCACTGATTGTCTGGCACATTACCTTCAATTTAAAAGCTGATTATGCAGATACCTGAACCTCCGATTTCCTCCATCCTCATGGGATCAGACTGTGGGGAAAGCAGTGGGAGAAAGGGAGGAAGAGACAAAAGGGTGAGGACCATCTTGTAATCTCAAACAAGGGGAAAAAGCCGTGGAGTATTGTCCTGAGAACTTGTTTGACCTTGTAGCCTGATACTGTGGGACTAGCATCTCTCTACTGCTGTACAATGCAGTTTTTTTGCCTGCCCTTTAGTCTGCTTGCTGTTGTTCAGTGGTCTGGAGGGGCACTGTGTGCTGTTGCAGGCATGATAGGGACAGCCCTGTCAAAAAGGAGCAAGGAATAGCAGTCATATGTATAGTTTCCACGTTCATTAAATGAAATCTGACTTAATAATGAAATACAACCACAATTTTCTGAATTTTTATATTTCAGACTCTTCAGATTGTTATTCAACTTCTGTTTCTCTCCATTTACTTCCATGTTGACGAATAATATAAGTAAATAAATACATGCATCATTTAAATCTGTATGCTTAAAATAAGTATTCTTTTTTTTTTTCTCTCTTTTTTTTTCTTCCTGTTACTGGTATTCTGTATAAAGAAAGAACAGGTAGTAAAGGCAACCTCTATCAAAACATGCATCTATAAGTATTCAGTCCTAGTTGTAGCTTATCATTCAAATTGGTTTCGTATCTGTTGCAGGAAGCTGCTGAATCTTTCCTTCTCTCATTCCAGGAGGCTATTCACGAAGCAATTTTCACTGCAATTTCTGGTCTTAGTTTACCCTTTCACCCTGCACAACATGACTTTTAAGATAAAGGAAATATAAGCACATCCCCAGAGTGCTGGTAAGTGAACTATTAGCTCCACGTAACTCTTTTTAACTATTAGATGTGAAGACTACTTTTGCAAATACAGTGACTGAAGTGATCAGTGTCCACCACAGTCATGCAAAGATAAATAATGCTTGGCTAATCTACGAAAAATATGTCCTATAAGAAGAAAAACTATCAAAACAGAGAAATTTGGTATGTCTGTATATTACAACATCACCTCTCTGCAAGTAGACACTACCACATACTCCAGGAGAAAAACTAAGAAATGTTGAGGAAAAAGAATAATATTTTCTCCAAATAAGTGGTTTTTTTTAACTCCTGCTCTTGAGTGACCGGCTTATGCTCATTGTCATAATATTAATTATTAATATTAATTATATTAATATAATATTAATTATTAATACGGTCAGATGAATTCTCAGCCTCACTGATAGACTGTAGTGTTCCTCCCATAGGAATGAATTCCAGCGGTGAATACTTATAGACATTAAATAAATATATTTTGCTTTTCTTCTTAGCTGAATGCTGCTTTGCTCTCCGTTTTTTGTTTGGGNTTTTTTTTCTTCCATTTACTTTTTCTTCCTTTCACTGCTCAGTATTCTCTCACCCCTCTCTGTTCTTTTTTCTTGTCCCTGGACTAAGTCCTCCTCTTAATGTTAGTTTTTATCAAAAGCTAAAATACATGATTAAGTCTAAGGGCTGTTTATTCATTAGTTCTGGAAATATGAATGCAAAATATTTGTTTTGATCAATAAAATCTTATAAATTTGGTATAATGAAAACTAAAGTACATCCAGACTGTGCAACTATCAGCACAGGGTCAGCACAGCACGTAATTATAGCAGCCCTGACAAAAGCCCTAAAATCAAATTTCCTGGATGAATAAATTCAGATAGTAATATGAGAAGATTTATTTTCCAAACAATGCACAATGAAGTGATCACAGATTCATCTGGCAGAATCCCTAATGAGTATTGCATTCCTGTCTACTAAGTACCAAACTCATTTTTACTGTTCAGTGATGCAGTTTAGATTTTAGAATACGATAACAGTTTGCCACTCAAAATGTACATTATTAAACTATTTTCTGCATTTAGGTGAAATTTATGCTATATGACTGTGGATATAAGCTTTGAGCAAAATCTAAGTATATGAAAATTTGCACATTAAGCTTGCAAACAGATAGAATAAATTTCTAATTTCAGTTTTTTAAACATGTAAACTACTTTTTTTTTTTTTTTTTTTTTTTTTTAAGCCAATCTCTCAAATGGAGATTAATGGAATTAATAGATGTATCCCATGCTTTCCTGTAAGAAGAAATGAGTTGGATAATCTGGGGGAAAAGGAAGGAGGGAAGAATGCAAATGGAAGGAGTATGTAAGAAGAGAGAAATGTGAAAAGAAGCAAATTAATGATTTTCTGTTCATGTCAAGCATGCAAGACAACGACCAGATGCAAGTCCTAAGGCTGTGTGAAGCAGCAGTATGATAGTTGCTCAGTGTGAAAGACATGAAGATTTCTCCCTAACCATAGCTGTCTTTTCCAAGTTCAAAAGTAACGTTTGGGTAATTACATGCCTGAGAATTGAAGTCTTGATTGGCGTAATCATATATGCTGTCTTCAGAGAAAATAATTACTTCACACCCTTAACTCTACAGTGCTGATAATTTTTAGAGTTCATTCACTGAGAAAAGTTTAGGTTAGCACTGATTCTAACCAGTATACTGAGTATTGATTAATTGGTCAATGGCTACTTGGATAATTGTTAATAGATATTCTGAAATACTTTTATGTGTGGCTCCTCATTCCATCAAATATATATTTAGTAT
Organism: Pavo muticus; assembly: GCA_016647715.1. Lineage (NCBI taxonomy): Eukaryota > Metazoa > Chordata > Aves > Galliformes > Phasianidae > Pavo > Pavo muticus. The sequence goes on along the minus strand of JACDJE010000552.1, from coordinate 4,033 downwards.
ATATTCTTCAGTATATGTTCTTTATCTGAGCAGTACCCTCAGCTAGAGTAAAACATTGAAAATAGCAGATACTAGTCTAACCCTATCTGCACTCTCTGATAAATCAGAAGCACTGTGAAAACATAAGACACATTACAGTAGTTATGACAGCTTAATTGCTAGTCTGTTTTTATCATTTGCTCCTTTTATAGATTTAAATTAATATATCTTACAGAAACATGCTCCATGGTGCAGAATTGAAATACAGATTTACCAAGAAATAGAATACAGTTATATAAACCGTGGAGAAAAAATAAAAAAAAAAAGAAAAAAAGAAATAACAGTGTCATGGCTTTATGAGGTGTAAGTTCTGCCCAGTGTAGCTAGGCAATGCATATAGACCTGAAGCTTTAAAACTCCCCATCTTGAATTAAAAAAATATATATTTCATGTGTGTTTACTGATATTTAGTAGATCTGACCCTCCAAAGAACACAATTTCCTTTCTGAAGAAGAATTTTAAGTCTCAGTATTTTATGCATAGTAAGGTTTAAGATAATTGAAATTTCTAGATGAGCACATAAAATCAGAGCTGAAAATATCTAAGAACAAAAACACAAAGAAGAGGTTCCTAAAATATTTTGTGTTCTTAAAAATGATATTTTCATAGTGCTGTAACATGAATCATTGATATCTCAGATATATTCAATATATATTGTTTTCTATAACCTAAAATCACAGGATAAATTAGTTAGAAAGTACCCCCAGAGGTCATCTGATCCAAGGACCTGCCTAAAGATGGGCTGTTTGGTCAGATTGCTCAGGGCTTTCTCAGTACTCTATTTTCTCTATGGACTTCTGAGAAGAGTCTGCCTTCATCTTTTTTTATAGCAAGGAGAGTAAGACTACACATATCCCTTTTTAGACTGAAAAAAATAAGAAAAACAGTTTTCACAAACTGTTCTCATATGACGTTACTGTTCAGCCCTCTTGGTAGATCTCAATTGACTTGCCCTAATCTTTCGATGTCTTTCTTATACTGGGAAGCCTAAAATTTCGTAGAGAACCCAAAATATAGTTTGAGGTGCCAAACAGATGGAGATAATCACTTCTTTCATCTTCCTGACTATGCTCTTACTACCTCTGCTCAACATGCAGTGAGTCCTCACCACCGCAAGAGCGCACTGCTGACTCATAATCAACTTGTTGGCCATCAGGATGCCAGGGCCTTCCAAGCCAGTTAGGCGCCTCTTCTCACAAATATACTTCATCTTTCCCGGTGCAGGGCTTAGCATTTTGTTCTTTTAAACTTCAGCAGGTCTCTGTTAGCCCATTTTTTTCCAGGACATTGGAATCCTTCTTGTGATCAGAGGAGATGATCCTTCCAGAGGTTTTGCCAAGTATTTCTATGAAGAAGCCTATGTTAGATTTCTGGAAGACAAGGGCTACAATTCTACTATTGAATTTCACAGAGTGACAATGTATTTGAAGTTCTTTAGTCCAAAAACCATCTCCAATGAGTATGTGTAAAACATTTTTTGGTCTGTTTTGAGATTTCAAAGGACATATATTTTCTCCCTTATTATCCTCAGAATTTATATTGAATGTTCAAAAAGGGAAGCCACATGGACAAAAAATTTCAGTAACGCACAGTATTATTTTATTTTACCATATGCTGGAACTTACTACACAAGATATATTCTTGACTATGACTGAAGTAATTTGGATTAGATTATGATGTTCATCATAATATTCTATGACTATAAAATAGGTTGAGTATTACAGAATAGTGGATTTAATGCAAACAAAAGGATGTGCAATACATGATTAAACTATGAAAGTCTTTGCCATAGGATATTTTGATCATCAAATACATAGGAACATTTCAAAGGGGATTAGGAATATTTTTTGTAAGAAAGTTCCATTAATTACAGTTATACAGAAAGATATTTTCTATAGCTCAGGAAATCCTAAAACTGCAGATTGCTGGAAGGATTTATCTGGGGAAGTATCACTAAGGGAGTTAACTGGATGCATCCACTACCTTTTTTTTTCCCCCAAGACAGAATACCAGACTAGATTAATCCTTAGCATGACCTAGTATGGCTGTGTTCCTGCAAGTTCTGTGTTAACACAAACTCTTCTTGCTCTATACAGATTGTGAAATAATGCTTTCTAATTTATAATTTCATCAAAATTTCTCTTCTCCAGCCCAAAGTGCATAACTTTTCTAATGCAAACATTAGACTGCATTAGACTGCAACATTTGAAAGTGCTTTTGAAAGCACATGAAAGCACTGATTTGAACTAACCAAATCTGTTGTCATGATTTGAAGTAGGCCAAATATGATTTCATGTATACCCCATCCTTCTAAATCACTATCAATAAAATATCTTTGTGAAAAATATATCTCTGAACTACAGCTTACAATGTATGTGAATGTAGCTTAAAATAGGTATGTCCTTAGTATGAACTATTTAAAATAATCTCTCTTCTTGCTAACACAAATGGTTTATGTTGCACAACCCTATGATTCAGTTCCTGGCATTATATTTAAGCAGCTTCATGGCATGCAGTGTGCTGAATCCTTTTAATCCTCTAAGAAATTGCTGTTTAAAGTAGAAAGAACAGTAATGAAATTACTGTATTAGCATTCACCCTTGAAACAAAATATACTTGTTTCACAAGAAACCAAAAAGCATTTTCTTCTCTCTGCTTCAAACCCATACCATTAAAATCTGGACTGATTAATTTCTAATGCTGGATAAACAGTTGCACAGATACTCATAGAAGTGAATATTAAGCTTGCACAGTTGATCCCTCACCCAAAAGGTTATAATTTATGTGGAATGAGACAATGTTTGGGGTAGTAAGAATCCCAGATCCCTCACACTCCTGACACAGAGGCTGTTAAGTGAGCCAGACGAGAGTTTGACTGCATCCCTGCATCCTTTACAACTACAACCAGGCATGCACACACAATTACTTCACAGCATTCTGACACATTACATATAAACTCTGTACCCAGCCAGTAAATCTTACAAACTCTGTTTTTTTTTTTTCCAACAGCACTGCCTCAGGCAAGACTTACGTGCCCTAGAAAAGAAAACCTGAATTATCTAATGCTGTTTACCTGATACTTTTATTCAACCTTCTTCACTCTGTAAAAGATTCAGTGCCACAATAAGTACTTCAAGATCTTAGTAATAGTATCATCTGCTAAAGAATTAATAACGTTGCAAAATATACAGTTGTCTCTATTTCACATAATTGCAGATATACTCCTATTGATATAGGTTGGTTTGTTTAGCAGTAGGGATTAGTACATTAGTTTAAGAACCAATATACTAGTTTAGCAAAAGGAATCCATAAGTGATAGTTCTGAAACTTTCCATTTCAGCTTTATTGGGTAAGCAGTCGTGTTTTTCCTCAATAATTTTGCATTGGTGACATAATAGAATACTTTTATCTTCTACCTTATTGATTTTGCCTCACAGGAAGTATTGGAGTCACAGTAGAATACTTTTATCTTTTGCCTCAAAATGTGCAAGGACATCTTCCTTGGGTTCCACATACATTGTTTTTAAAAGGTGGATCGCTATGGCCTAATAAGCAATGGAAATCTTCCAAACTGGGGAAAAGTGAATGAAAATGAGTCAAAGTTTTCAGTGATGAAGCTGATGGTGAAAAAAAGGGAAGTATGTGGTCACTTGACCACCCTAAATACCACTGAGCACGCCCAAAGGGACATTAGTGCATATCTATGAGACGTTGAAAAAGAATGAGTATGTATGCCAGTGTACTGCATATGTACGTCTTAACTATATAAATGGAGAAACTGAACTCTGGGAGGGTGTGCTTGTTTGTCAAGTCACCTGATGCGCATGTCAAGGAATAAAGGAATACTGCTTTCTAACACCACATTGGAGTTATGTTGATCTTCCCGTGGATTCCCATGCACCTGCAGTTTGCGGCCCGGACCACGCAAGCATGCACCAATATGGTGTAAGAAAGTGGTCCGTTTATTCACGTGGTGCAACACCTTATATACTAA
>JACDJE010000585.1:473046-502723 GCA_016647715.1 Pavo muticus | reverse complement strand
ACAGTGAGGGTGACGGAGCACTGGAACAGGCTGCCCAGGGAGGTTGTGGAGTCTCCTTCTCTGGAGATATTCAAGACCTGCCTGGATGCCCACCTGTGTGACCTAGTGTAGGGAACCTGCTTTGTCAGGGGGGTTGGACTCGATGATCTCTGGAAGTCCCTTCCAACCCCTGCAATTCTGTGATTCTGTGGTTCTGTGATCTCATTCAAAGAGATCTAAACAGGCTCAAACAATGGGCCCAGGAGAACTTCATGAGTTTCAATAAGTCCAAGTGCAAGGGCACCTGGGTCATGGTAAACCCCACTACCAGTACAAGCTGGGGGATGTAAGAACAGAGAAGTGCCCTGACAAAAAGGGCTTGGGGGTACTTGAGCAGTGAGCAGCCCCAAGCACATGTACAGGTTGGGTGGAGAATGGCTTGAGAGCATCCCTGAGGAGAAGGATTTGATGAAAGAATCAACATAAGCTGGCAGTGTGCACCTGCAGCCAACTGTACCCTGGGGGGATGTGTTGTGGGAAAACATCTAAAGGAATGTGATCATTACTTTATTTTGTATATGCTGCAAAACTCTTCAGCTAGAAGGTCGCTGTTCTAATGTGTGTCTTAACAAAACCTAGCATTTAAGTTTAGAAGTTCTTGTATTGCCCCAGATGCACTCTGAAATTAAAAGACATAAGTAGATTTACCTCAGTGCTCTGGCCATAGTCAAGAGTCCTGTCTCTTCTGTCTCTACATAGCTGTGATACAAGGGTCCTATTCAAACTGTCTTTCATCAGTGCATACTCTGGGGACTTACTTCTGCTTTCTTTACAATACAAACTTTTCCATGTCTTATACGGTAAAATTATTTATATCTATTACTTATCCTCTTAGCAGTAAACTTACCTTACTGGAAATGCTAAATATGATGTGTTTTCACCCAGATAATATCTAATGTGAAAATGAGATCTATTGTTCTAAGAAAGAAACATTCTGTATCGTACAAAATCTTCATTTATTCAATCTCTCATTCCTTGATTGGTAATCATAGAATCATAGAATCACAGAATGGCCTGGGCTGAAAAAATAATCTAGTTTCAACCCCCCCTGCTGTGGGCAGGGTCGCCAACCATTAGAACAGGCTGCCCAAAGATACTTTTAAACACTATTAAACATAACTTTGGAAATCTTTTTATGAATTGAGCACCAAGTATGTTGATTAATAAAATGTTTTTCTTAAATTGACACAAAATTATTCCAGTTAGAAACATCATACAAAAAAGCAAAGAACACCATCAGCAAAAACATCTGTCTCCTCAGCAAGCCCTGGTTAAATTACACGAACAATCAAACATTATCATCCCAGTCATGCTGTTGAGTGACAGAGAAATTCCCAGACCCATTACAGTACTCCAGTAATTTTTGTTTCTTTTGCCACGCTTCTTGGGGGTTAATAGCTTTAGTCAAGGCCTTTGTGCATGTAAAACCTTCAAAACATTCATAAATCTCCTGTGTTTTCCTTGCTATAGTTGTGCTGCATACAGCCTTCCTTCCATCATTCATTAGGAAATTCCTTTCAAAATCATCTAAAAGCAATGCTCCCTACACGGAAGCTTTAACTTTCAATGCTCTGGTTGTGTAATAGGCTAAAAATTAGAATTTCCAGTGTGTGCTTAATTAAGAAAAACATATACGTATTTGTGTGTGTGTGTGTACACAATTTTTGAAGATGTTTGCTGTTAGGTTATGCAGTTTTTTTGAACCAAATACTTCCAATTGGCTAGTAACAGAAAATAATTAATTAATTTGGGAACAGTGAAAATTTTCTAAAGCTGCCAACACAAGTATAAAATTGTTTATAAGAAGTATATATTATTTAATGTTTTTTTTTCACAAATAGCATTGTGATTCCTAGCACTGTTAAGCCAGTAAAGATCACTGATTATGTTTATATGTTAATAAAATATATCGTTTTTAGTGTGATATTTGTCTTACAGTAACAGTAGTTCACTTTTCATTGTGAGACATATGGAGATGAGTACCATTTTCTGTGTTGAAATATTCTAGACTGAGGTTCATCTCATATATTTTTAACTCCCACTCAAGTCACCAAATAGGAAAAACAACTGTAAATGGCAATTTATGCTATCTAAAAGTGGCTATATACAACGTAATATGATGACTCATTCTTTGATGATGTCTATTTATTTCCCCTGACTTTAAGAGAGTCTAGGCAGGAACAGAGCAGGCATCAGATGTCAAAAGTTAGGATAGTTTGGTCCTATTATTTTCTTATATGAGGGGGGAGATTTGGATACTTATCTGTGGTCATGAAGCCAGTGATTTTAAGAATAACTTGGCAATAGGATATCTGGCAAAATGTTGCAGTTAGAAGATTATTAATCTTCATGCAGCTCTGTCAATAACATTTGAATACCATAAAAACATAACACTACAAGATTATGTGAATGATATGAGCATGATGATAATAGATACAAAATCCCAAATAAAAGTGGAAAATACAATGTTTAACTTTCAAGAGAGTATTCAAATCAAAACACAGTACTAAGAAACAGAACAGCATGAGTAGAATTTGTTAAACAAACAAACAAATAAATAAATACTCATAAAAATGAATTCATAGCATTTATTAGTTCAGAAACATTCCCTGGCCAAGAGGCAAACCCAAAACAGCTGGATATCTCACCTCAATCAATTTGGTCAAGTAGAAACTTGAAAAAGAAAGTGGATGTCTAAGCCTTTTAGGTGATTTTAAGCATCTTTCAATAATTACTTTACCTGAGTTTTCAGAGTGAATGATATCATTATAGCTTGCTACTCAAAATTTGAAACCAAAGACAATCTTTCTACTTGCTCAGCTCCAGCTTTGGGTCCCAATTCTAGGCTGCTTACTCTGGAAACTTGAGATCCATAAATAAGAAGAGTAACAGTTTTCATTCCAATGTATTTTTATAAATTCAAAAGGTAAAAAATTTGCAATATTGCAGCCATTTACATATAAAGTGTAAACAAAAATAATTGTATATATGCCTGTCTTTTTGCATGTTTGAAATTCAAGGGAAAAATTCACATTGCAATAACAAATGCTTACTGATAACTGGGAAAGCTATTAAATGGGTAAGGGAGAAGGGAAGGTACAACTTTGCAGTTTTGCTGTGGCCCAAATTGTGTTGGTTATTCTCCCCTACTCCACCAGAAATCAGTGAAATAAACCTATTTTCTGCTGTATTGCACATTAGTAATGCTTCTTAGGATATCTCACTAGAGTCCTGGTGTTTGACAGAAAGAGTATTTGGTATTTGCCATTTTACCTATTTCAGAGCCACAGGGAGATGACCAGTCTTCCTGAAGAATATGAACAATTTTTGTATATTATATGAAGAATAGAAACATATATATATATATATTTTAATTTTGGAAATGCACTTCCTGAGTTTGTTGGTTTGTTTTTGTTTGCTTTTGTTTTGACTGCTGCTGGCTTTTTCTTGTTGTTTTATCTAAGTCAGAGCTTATTCTGTACTCAGACAGAGAAGATGAAATACCATGATAAATGTAAGGCTTTTCTGGTAGAAAGAAATGTTCAGTTTCTAGAATACCGTTGTATTTTTTACATGCTCAAAAGTGGAGGTGGAAGAATTTGAAGACAGGTTGCTGTCTCATTTTTAAAGCATTATAAGTTGTTCAGATAATCACAATTTTGGTTGTATATTTACAGGAGCTTTTTTGACAAAGCTTTTCTTTCTATCTTTTTTTTCTTTTTTTTTTCTTTTTTNATGCTGCTAAAGATAATTAATGTCAAATCAGCACTTGCTAGGAAGAATTTGAATATATTTATTTATTTTAAGATTGCAAGTCTTATTCACTTAATTTTGCATAAATTTTCCTGTAGATGCCCAATTCCTACTTTAAATGCTTTACTGGATCATGATATAACTTTTAGATAAATTAAATGGATTTATACTGTTTGAATTAAGGACAAATTGGCAAACTTTAAAAGCTTTGGAAGCCAATTTTCATCCACTATAATTGAGTGGTGAACTTTGAGTTTGCAAAACAATTAAGAAAAATTTTTGAAGATGTTCTAGGGGTGGAAGAAAATGGTGAACAACAGATTTAGTTCAGTTTGGATAATAACCAAAAAAGTTGGATCCTCTTCACAGAATTAAGCTCTCTTAGAGTTTACTAAAATTAACAAATAAACATGGTAAGCTCCATATCTTACAGAATACCTTAGAGAGGTGTTTACTGCTGAGACACAGGCTTTTCAACGGTAAATATTCCATCAAACAAAAAATTCTTGAAAATGAAAATGCTAGTCAAGGGAGAAACAAGCAAACAAATAAATAAATGAAGTTCCTCAAATATTTTTCAGCCAAACTGAGTTCATGTTCTGAACATGAAAAAACGAATTTTTGTGAAGATAGGATTTTTTTGTCAGTTCTGAGCTATGTCCTAGGCACTCCTCAGCTTTGACATGGGGCAAGAAGACAACTGAATGCCTATGTTCCGTGCTTGCTTAGCCAACTTACAAAATTGGCTATACAAACAATACAAAGAAATCTGTGATTTATTGCATGTTCATCTTGAAAATATCAGTGAACTATTCACAAGTGATTCACAACTATGTTGACCTACTCAGTCACTCGTGAACAGTCTAAATAATAACATCCTCAGGAATATCAGTTCACCAGACAGTGCTTGTATAACAAATTGTATTGCTACTCATGTACCAGCAGCCTTCTAGAAGCAGACCTGATAGCCTTGCATCAATCTTTCACTCATATAACTGAAAGTCACAGCCTTATAAGTGTAGCTCCACAGCTAGAGCTTGGAATAGCTCTAACTGGATGGTCCAGGTGTGATATATGGTGAAGGAAACATCTGACATTGTGAAGGAGAATATGAGAGGTCAGTGATTTTCTTAATTGTAGCTCATCAGCAGTTAAGACTAACCTTTAACAGTATTTTACCTTGTCTACACAGTAAGTGGCTTTTCTCTCTGTTTCTTATGATTAGATTGCTTGCATTCTGCTCAGGCTTAATTATAATTAGCATGTGTAGTTACAATAACATCCATCAAATTTACTCTCTGGTCTATTTCATTTTTATCATCTGATATCCAAAGAACACTGTTGATCTGTGACAGGTACTTCTGGAGATGTTTTGGGCCAACACTCTAATGAAAGTAGAGTCNAAAAAAAAGAAAAAAAGAAAAAAAGAAACAACAGAATGGCTCTATTTCATTGATCAAAGGGAAGACAGTTTAATTCCTACACATTTTCACATGATCAGCTCCAGGAAACTTCAAAACACAGAAATGAAACCACTTGCATCAGTGACTAATTCCTAACTTTCAGGACTGGCTTGACATTTAGGAAAAGTTCCCTACAACAGACTGAAATATTTCACTTCAACATTTACAAGCTCCTGGACAAATTGCCTGAAGCCTCAGAAGTCTAAGTTATTGTTTGTCTGACAAATAACTTAAATTATCCTGTTAAATTAGCAAATTAATAAAAAAAAAATAAACAAGGAAGTATTATTTATGTAACCTTAGCTAGAAAGCTACACTTTATTCTTTTATATTCTTATTCATATCCATGCTATAATGTATTCTCTCCATCATAGTTATGAATACACTTGTCCCCCAAAAAAACTACTGGCAATTTGAAGTCTTAGAGAAGGCAATTAATCTAACTATTCGTGACGGAGGACTTATCAAGGTGACTATACAAAAAGAGAGAAAAATAAGGTGATGTTTTAAAAATGACTCCACTGTTGTAACTCAGGGATAAATTCTTTCTCCAAGCACACATTTTTTAAATAAATAAAACCACATATGTTCAGATCAGTGGGCATGCTGTCAACAGACATCATTCATGGAGGCTTGCTTACTTCTAACTGCCCATCTCTCGTCCAGCCACCCTTCATTTCCTGTGCACACTTCCACACAACATATTGCTGCCTTTGAATTATATTCCACTTTTTCATTCCTCTTGCTACATAGATCTTTCTCATTAAGTGAAACGATATTCCTGGGCATAGGGTGATGTTGCAAGATAGATTGGATAGATCTGATCTCTTTCTTCCTCCTTCAATCAATAAAGTTACAGACATAGTATTTTTTGTTGTTATTAGATTTCTTTTTGTTTGTTTTCTTTTTCTTTTTAGGTAAAAAATACACGTGAGTGTTAGAAAATAATAATAAAATTGCACCTGAGCTAGCTTCTCTCTATTGCTAACTATCTTTATTTTATTATTTCTTCTCACATAGCCTTTGGATGACTCTCAAAAGCTCACAGCAGTAGCAAGTATCCACTGTTTGTTCTACCATCAAGTATGCACATCCTGGATCTACCAGTCTGTGAGAAATGACAACAGGAGTTTTGTTTAGACAACTGAACAGAGCCACTCATGAATAAACTCCAGGGTGTCTAGAGAGGTATTTAGCTGACTGGCCATAGGAGTCTGACTTGCAATGAAGTGTAGAGAGTAGAGACAGTGAGGCCTAGAAATTATTGACTATATTGACTCTATCTTCACTGACTGACTAAATTTCAATTTATGTCTCTACTACAAAGCTGTAATTAAGAGAAAGTTCTGGCTTTCTGTCTTCCAAGAAATGCTGGGTTGACCTTGGTTGGCAGCTAGCTGCCACCAACTCTTTCTCTCACTCCTTCTCCTCAGAAAGATGAGAGAGAGAAAATGCGATGAAAAAACTCATGGTTTGAGATAAGGACTGGGAGACCATTTACCAATTCATAGGTAAAATACAGTTGGCTTTGGAAAGATTGATTTCATTTATTGACAACTGATAACAGAGTAGGGATGCGAGAACCAAAAAAAAAACCCAAAAATCTCTTCTCTGCCAGTCACCAGGATCAACTTCAACCTTAATTCTTCTACCTCCTCACCCAGGTGATGCAGGAGATGGAGAATGGTGTTTGTAGACAGCTTGATCTATTCTGCTTTTTCTTCCTCTCATTATTTGACTGGACTATATGAGATTCAGTCCCTCATGAACCAATTTAACATGATTCCAAAGGTGTACATTTCTTCAAAAACTGCTCCAAGATGGGTTCTTTTCCATATGTTCCTTCAAGAGCACACTGCTCCAGTAGGGATTCCCTCCTGTCAGACAACTTGCTCCTGAATGGGCTCCTCTCGATAGGCTGCAGCTCTGGCCCAGGGTCTGCTCCTACAGTGCCTCCTTTCCATGGGCTGTGACCTCCTTCATGCCACATCCATTGCTGCCCTGTGGGCTCCTCCACAGCTGCAGATGGAGATCTGCTCTTTAGGGCAACCTCCAGGTTACAGAGGGTCAGCCTGCTCCACCATGGGCCTCTCCTGGGCTATAGGAAAACAACTGCTCAGTGCTTGGAGTACCTCCTGCCCTCCTTCTGCACTCACCTTGATGCCTGCAGGGCTGCTTCTCACAGGTTTTCTCATTGCTCTCTTCCAGCTGTATTTTTGCAGCATTTTTCCTCTTTCTTAAATCTGCTTTCCCAGGGGCACATCCACTGTTGCTTATTGGCTCATTCTTGGCCAGCAAGAGGCTCATTTTGGAGCAGTGGAATGGGTGCATCCTTATCTGAAAGGGTGCAGCTCCTGGTCTCTTCTTCCAGAGGCCACACTTGTAGCTCCCTGCTATCATAACCTTGCCACATAAAACTAATAAAAAAAGATATCCTAGGGTTGTGAAGAGGAAGTTGCTGACACTCATCCTTCTGTGGTAGCTTTGGAGAGAGATCAAAGATTTGAATGCCTTTATTGGCTTCTCATACCCCAAAATGCCCTATTCCAAGTGTTATACCTAAAGGCCATGACAAAAATTTCAATTATTGAAACAGAAATAGGAGAAAAGTACATATAGACTTTTATAGATGACGTTTTCCTCTTCCCATGTTGTGTATTAGTATTAGAATATCAGCAAATGTCACTAACATCTTTATTATACATATACACACACATTATACAGGGTGAGAATTATTAGATTCTGCCCTTATTAGGGAGCATAACGAAAGTAACTGAGATACTCTGTTACTTGATAGATACTCATTCTTGTTCAGAGTGACAGAGGAACTTCTGTGCTAGAACAGCAGAAAAAAAGAAAGAAGAAAAATTGTGCAGGTCTTTATAATGGAGAAAATCTGGGACAAGTCCAGTGAATCTATTAAATTTACAGTGGTGTTGTATAGCAGAGAGCAATGTAAAACCAGTATTTTGCAAAGAAAAACAGTTACAACCATGCAATATGAAGATAGAAACAGCTTGGGTAAAGGAAAAGATTTATGCTACTTCTAACTCCTTAGCCTATTTATTCAGTTCAAGCTATTTCAGAGTAGGAATGAGAACATGCTTCCTTTATGCAATTTAGTTCTCCTACAAAGCTGAAGTCAAAACCTTTCACATCCACCCATGAAAGTCACAATTAGTATGCCATTCATCTTTAATGGTTAATTTATTCTAAAAGCGTCCTTAGAATATAACAGTGTCAACAGCACAGGGCGCACTGATAATGAAGGAATAGCAAGATACTTTCATGACAGGACTTGAGGGGCCTTAGCAATTCATTTCATTTGTCATGGTATCTATGAACATGCATCTATTAATTATCACTTATCAGCCAAGTCCGTCATTGCCTGCAGAAGTGCTCTTCTCCCGTTCCAACAGAAAGAAACTGCCTTCTTAAATCACAGGTGGGCTGATTTAACCTCCCTAACTTAGCAGTGAACAAGAAAGGGCAAATATTCTGGTACATACAAATATGAGTCATACAGCTATCTCAACTGAAAGACGACAGCTCCCATCAACACCAAACAGTTGAGTTGCTGGATGAAGCAAGTGTTAAGACAGATGTAAGAGCAGTACATATATAGGAGCATTACATAGCAATATCCCATGCTGAAGACTGAGGTGCAAATTTACATTAAATTTTGAGTCTGAAAAATCCTTTCTTGCTGAAAAAATCCTGTTATTTTGAGTTTACCACACTTTGTAAAAAAAAAAAAAGTGATCAGAAATTTCTTTGTTTAAATACAGTCTGAAGTGATTTTAATAAACCAGAGATTTATTTAATTTAATTTCTTTAAAATAAATACACTGTAAATGTAATAAAAGCTCCTCTAATATTGCCATTGACTTAAAAGGAAGTAAATAAAAAATCAATTTGTATGTCTATTTACATATAAGCTAATGTATTCCCTTATCACCAGTTTTGCATAGATAATTCTTGGCATCTTTTAAGAAAATCTAATGATTCTAGGAAAAGCTCAAACTAACGATCAACCAGGAAATGCACCAAATGAGGTACTGAGGTAAAGCTGTAAAACATTCTATGCTAGAAAACCAATCACAAGACTTTAAGACTTTAAGAAACAGCTAGAAGACAACATAGTGTCAATTGCATCTTCTTATGGGTTCACCTCTTAAATAAGCATGTAATCATTTCTTTTAACTTCTGTCAGAATGTGCCTATACTGAGAAAAGTCCCATTCAAACATCAGTGTCAGCAAAATGCATCCAAAAGCTTCAGACAGATACCGAATATCTGAAGGAATATCTCAGGTGTTTCTTTATTGTTATTATTTATTAATTATAAATATTTGTATTTATGATTTATATTTCTTAGTGCTTCTTTGACTACAGAGTTCCCAATAATTCCCAATATTCACTATCCAAGTACTTTAATAGCATGACATTTAATGCCTTTCCAGATCACCCATAAAAGTTGATTAATGTCTCTTCTTCCATTCCATTGTACCTATCTGAAGGCATCACCCTTTAGCACTTTGCTTCATTTGTGCTTTGGGGCTAGTTCTCAATATACATGAAATTCTATGTTAACATTTTCAATAATAGAGGCTGCTTTTACCTCCTGCACTGTCTTCTCTCATGAGCATTCTAAATGTTCTTCATTCTTGTAATTAAGACCTTGAGTGATATCATGATGATGATTATCATGAACACCCCTGTTCATTGCAGGGGAGTTGGACTAGATGGCCTTCAGAGGTTCCTTCCAACTCTAAGGATTCTATGATTATATTCTCCCTACACTGAGTCTGTTTCACCCATGATGGTAATTAATAAGTGATCTCCCTGTCTTTACCTCAAAATCTGAACCCTTTTTCTCCATATTTTCTCTCCTTTTTCCTTTGAGGAGGGACAGTGAGAGAGTGGTTGTGGTAGAGTTTAAGCACCCATCAGTGTGAAAACACCACAACATTGTCAATATTTTCATAGAAGGAATATTCTGAGATAACTATCCTAAGGAAGAACTGTAACACTGCAAGGAAGAAAACAACAGGACCCTGATATGTATTCTTTGGGGTTAAATGTTAATTATTTTCAAATAGTTTTGTTTTTTTTTCCCCAAAAAGTCTAAGATTAAATAAAACCTATAATGTTCTTTGTTTCATAATCAGACTAGTTAATATATTTAGAGATATTTCGGTTAAAGATGAAGCAAAAAACTGTCCACATTTGTCTTCTGAGCCAAGGGAAAATAAGTCTTCTACTTGAAATCTCACTTTCTGTTAAATTCTTCGTAGTAAAAAGTAGTAATAATCTGAACTATCTAACCTCTTTCTGGTGGGTAAGGAATATGTAAATAGCAAATTTCCCAGCTATAAGAACTCCACATTAGGAAAGTGTTTATAATAAAAAGCTACAGAAAAAAAAATACATGAGGTCACTGACATCTATTGTAAGACAACACAGCTTGGTAGATGCATATCTACTTCGGTTTATTTTAAGAAATAATTTTCATCCTGTTCAGGTATATTGGGACCTTGCTAACAGATGACACACTATGATATTAGTTTGCTTCTGAATAGACATCATTCAATACTTAGAGCTAAATTTTTCTTAAAATGACCGTTAACATAAAAGAAGACTTTTAGTATGATGAAGAGAACTCTAAAATTTATTCAAGCAATGTCTTCACTCTCCCAAAGATAAAAAATTCAAGATCTTATTTTATAATTAGAGACTTCCCCCAAAGAAAAGTAGAAAGACTAACCAAAAAATAAGCTATTCGATTAAAGCACATAAAAAGAACTAGTAAGTTTCTAAACAAAGCATCCATTGAGAGGTAATTAAAACATTTGCTAACAGAGATGATGAAATATAAAATATGAGTCTTCTGGCTTTTTCTCTAGCATTTAGGTACCTTAGAGTCAATCTTTAATAATTTTGTTCTAGATGTCAGTATGAAGTATTTGTCATAACAGACCTGGTTATCTCCACTGATTTAACTAATGCACATCTTCGAAGAACAACTCAAGTTTTATAACACAGTCATTGTATGAAAGTTTCTTCTGACTATGCTAATTAAAGGATATACAACAAATGATTAAGTACCATCAATTTACACAAGCAGGCTCATAGAACAAATATTAAGCAGCTTGTCTACCTGTGAATGACCTCTGCAGGATATAGCCTGCTGGAATGGAAATGGCCCATGTTAGTCAAAGACTACTGTAGTAATAAGGCATCGGGGGTGATCAGAGGTCTAGTACTCAAGCTCCATCTTTATCAGATTTTCATTTGTCACTGAATATTTACTCATAAATACATCCAGAAATCTTTTGCAGTATATGAGAAGGTGCTCCAGATAAGAGGCAGACATTATAGATCAGTAAATAAAAATAGTACATAACTTTGGAATACTAGATCCCTTAGCAGAATCCTAAGCACTGGCTTAAAGCATAATGGAATACATTTGAATGCTTAAGGTTGCTTGAGAGTAAAACAAGCAAGGTTTCCTTTTGAGGAATACTTTGTCAGAAAGTTTTCATTTGATGAAGCATAATGAAAAGTAAAAGTTCTATCTTTCCGATAATACAGACCTGTGCTGGAATCCACAGGACTCCAGTTCAGTTTTGTTCTTTGGAAGCAGATCTGAGCTCAGAACAGGCCTACTCTTCTTCTCTCATGCACTGATTTTGATAACCACAAAGTTTTCAAACCTCCTTTCTGTAGTTTAACCCAGCAGGCAGCTTAATGTCCCACAGCTCACTCCCTTCAGACGGGATAAGAAAAAGAATTAGAATCAAAATAGAACTTGTAGGTGGAAACAAAAGCTATTTACTAAAACAGAAAAGAAAAATGGAAACAAATATGCAATAATAACAATACATATATACCCCCAGCACAATCCCTCACTAACCGTCAACCAATGCTCAACTAAATATACAACTAACTCCTTGCTAACCAGTACCCCACTAGCAACATGAGGCCTCACTTCCTGCTAACATCCAGCAGCCCTGAAGTAACATCAAGCCTCTAGCCATCCTCTGACATCTTTATGGCCTTCTACATGAGGACATGTGGTATGGAATAACATTTTGCCTAATCCAGGCCAGCTGTCCTAGCTCTGCCCCACCCCTGCTGCCTCACCATAAAGGCAATGGCTCTCCCTTACTGGATAGCCCTGTCCTGACTCCCATTACAATAGCCAAAGCATCACTGAGTTATTAATAATGTCCTTAATCACATCTCTTCCTCCCCCCTGCTTTTTTTTTCCCAAAATTCAGTGTTTGTTTAATTACTGAAACAATGTTGAAGAACTCTCCTATGAGAAACTGAGTAATACCTTGTTCTTTATCCTAGAAATTGCCTTAAATGTTTCAAATTCCTTTCCTTCTTAGCCATAATGAGGACCTGATATCAATCCATTCTTAGAAAGTGTCTTACAAGATGGCCCCATCCAATGAATGGAAACAAATGCATCACTTTTTCATGGATATTTTTCAAAAAGATACAATTTATGCTGTGATATGGAATAAATTCTAGCACATTTTTGAAAACATAATTGCAGATTTTTAATTAGGCCTAGAGTTACTGTAACCATAATTTGTGACACTTCTTCAGTAAAAAGTTATTTATAAACAGTATGGGTCATCTCCTACTAACATGCAAGCTATATAGACAAATTAAAGTATGTTATCACTAATTTTAGTAGTACAAGTGTTCCTGCAGATGGGCATCTCAGCATTTGGAGCATAACTTGACAAGCTGCTTTTGTTTTGTTTTTATACTGAACTTATTGTCTGTGAGTACAGACAGATTAATAGCCCTAAAATCCTTCATGAATTCACAAAACATGTATACCATAAACAGTATGTGCCTATCTTTTTGCCACTCAAGTGGAAAACAACTTTTGCAAAGTATAAAAAGCCATTAATTTCTGAAATTTTTTATAATATTCCTGACAACAGCACTAGGTTTTTTTTCCATTTGAACAAATTATCTGATATGAGCACCTGATATGCAGCATCCCAATAGATCTTTTCTAGGGCTTTGCTTCTTCCTAGTCCACTAAGTCAGAGCACTCCAAAATCGAGGAAAAATTCTCTCTGTTCAAAAGCTCCTATGTCACAGCTCCCAGCATCTAGCACACAGTGCCATTTCAGGGACAAGCAAACTGGAGAGGATTTATCTAATAGACATGAGGTACATTTAATTAATGATAGGTCATAGCTGACTGAGGTATTTGCAATTTCAGTAAAGCATGAAAGGATTTCAAATTCTTATTAGCCCGTATCATTATCATCTCAACAAACTCATCACAGGTGGAACAGATGAAAAAGGATGCTTTCTTAGTACTGCATTGTGTTGGGGAACACAAAACAAATACTGTGCAATTCTCTTACACTTCTGTTCAACTGACTGAAATGCTTCAGATACTGAATAACTGCTCAGGAGACCATTTTAAAAGGTTTAGTAGTTTGAGTGATTGACCCAGCTGAAAACATGGTGACTCATAACTTTATCTTTTGCAGACAAGACTACACAAGCTGATCTACATACTTCATCATTAATTAAAGGCTACTATTAAGTGAGTGCTTATTTAAAATATTACTTTAGAGTGGAATCAAGTGGGTGGGATTTATTTCAGTTAAAATTCAACATCTATAGTATAAAAGATATAAAGTATACTTCTTAACAGAATTCCCAGGAAATATTTCTGTATTAGCTCTGAAGTCGTACAATTCACCTTATTTTTTAGAGTAAAACAAATATGACTTATGAATTTAGGAATGGTTCTTAGATCTTGAAAATCAGACAATTTACCTCCTCACATTTCTTTTCACATATGTCTCTATACCACGTTCAGCACCCTGCTGCACTGGCCTTAAGATTTTGTAAAGTGGTACTTAACAACTTCTAAATAAGGACATGAATAATATTACAATACAAAAGACAGTCAGATACTGGTAACAAAAACTTCCCAGACTGATATAAAACTTTAATCCAAATAGAAAAATAAGTAAATAAATAAATAAATATCACTATTTTGTTTACTGCAGATTTGTCCTCTCCTGAATAAAGATGTTTGAATACAAAGATCTAGATAAAGAGTATGTTAATATTAATCCACTTTGAAAATGAAGTTTGACACTAAGAAAAATAAAGAAAGAAGATAGGGAATATCAGGAAAAACCTGGAAAATGGGAGCTATTCATAAGTCCATGCTTAGACAAGATTTTTCTACATTAGAAATGTGTCACGTAGGCTTATGGAATTCTATGACCTTACAAGAGTTAAATAGCAAGAAAGAGACACATTTACACTATACTATCTTACCTAATATTTAAGTACTTAGATTAGGATATGATTAATTCCAGTCTTTGGCAATACTTCTACTGTTGAATGAAATGCTAGGCACTCACTCATCTGCTGAAGTGGCATCAAGTAATTCATATCAACACTTCTTAGAGTTTATTTATTTCACAGCAGAACTGTACAAAGAGAAAACTAGATGGAAAAGTTCAAAGCCAAGACAGAAAATGAACTATATGTTAGGATAAGTATTCCATCTTGGTCCTTGGACTTCCATAATTTAGCTGTATAAAAATGCTCTGTTGGTGGCTGATTCTCTCAACTGACTATAAAGTAAGCATAGAGTTTGAATATTCTGAAATTGGAATTTCCATCACATACATTTAAAGAAATGTGAAATGAATTTCTGATTTACACTTCTGCCACTTGTTACGCCTGGCTCATGGAGTTACCTTTAGTATCTCTGCACTGAGTGCAGTATTCAGTCAAGTAGCAGTAGGGTTTTTTTTTGTTTGTTTCGAGTTTAAAAAGTATGCCTGAAGGAAGAGGGCTAATTGGCAACCCACTGTCTTTCAACAACTCCTTGAGGGAGGCTGACTTTTATATAATCATCTCTGAGTATTTCTAGGTCTAAAGAAATTAGCTGCTAATGAAACACTATCATTACTTCAAAAGTAGTCACAACAGTAGACTAAGTGAGTACATCTTTACAAATGAGCAGAAAACATCTGAGGGCTTTTAGAATAGAGGAATGTGAATAAAATGTGTACTGATAGTACATTTAAAAGATTGGGAATATATAAATAATTTATAATGTATTCATATGTCATTGTATATTCATTTAGTATTGTATGGGTTAGTTCTATGGCATACCGACTACTAAAAATTCTGCAAAACACCATGTAAAAAGATGCCAGTTTAAAACAACTGTATTTAAAAAATAAAAAATAAAAATAAAAAATAAATAAAATAAAATAAAGTTGATTCTCTGGCTGTATGATCCTTCTTTTTATTACTGAAGAGTTACAAACTGAGAATTCAGTTATACTATAAATGTTGCTTAGCTGCCAAATTATTTCTTGGGAGTTTGTGTTGGCAAGATTATCTTCCACATCAGAGCACCATGGATCACAGAAACAGGGCATTGGCCAGCTGCAGAAATGGTCTGACTGGCTTCTTTTATATAGTTCTTCCTTTTATCACTGATAAAGGATTTTTAATGAGCTCTATGATTGTTATAGTAGAATCCAGCTATTCCTTGTCCAGCATTTGTTTTCTTCAGCATGAGAGTGACTTGAGTCATAGAGCTGGCCATTTGCCCTCGGATTGGCTGGGGTAGAATTAATTTTCTTCATAGTAGTTCATATGAAGCTATGTTTTCATTTTAGGATGAAAACAGTGGTAACGCACTGATGATGCTGAGCGGTGCTTACACGGAGTCAAGGCCTTTTCTGACTCTCATGCTGCCCTGCCTGCAATGAGGCTAGGAGTTCATGAAAAGAGGAGGTGGGGCATGAACAGGACAACTGACCCAAACTGACTAAAGGAATATTCCATACCGTATGATTACATTGTATGTTATAAACCTGAAGTTTGTGTTTATTCTGTTCCAAAAACTATGATAAAATGTATGCTTGGCACTACATTTTACTTCCATGGGCAAAAGGGTGAAAATACCTTTTTGTTCAGCTTGTTGCAAGCTTTAACGTTTTTTCTCTTTTCCTCCCAGTACTTCTGAAAACTAACAAAACAGTATTCCAGGATTTTCATTTATTCAAGATGGTTTTTTTTGTTTGTTTTTTGTTTGTTTTTTGTTTGTTTGTTTTTTTAATCTTTAAATACTTTTGAATAGAAAATAAACATCTCAGGAAATAAAAAATATAATCTTGCAACTTAATGACATATGAGATAACAGTTAACACCCTGGCTTCACTGAACTTACATAGGATTTTACCACTGATTTCAATGGAGACAGTTTTAGAATAGCTATGAACAAATATCTTGTCTTAGTAGCTCATTTTTATGAAGAGAAGGAAAAAAAAAGAGAACAGTATGTTCTTTCACAGAGTGGAGCAATATAATAGAAAAATAATATGACTGGTTTGGAAAGACCAGTAATAAGAGAGAGAAAAAAGGGTAGGCTATTTGAAACCAAAGGAATTTTTCCAAAAAGAAAAACAGTTTTGTGCAGACAAGACAGAGGACTTTCCAAATAATGTTTGTTCTTTATTTAACAATTCTCAGAAGCTGAAGGAATTTTAAAATTTAGGACAGATTCAAATTGTTCAACACCAGTGTCACAAAGCATGGCCAGTTGGTAGCCGCAGTAAAGAAAATCTTGACAAACACTAAAGAAACAAACTAATATATCACTCTGAACCTTCCTTGGCGGCACCTACTTCTTCCAGTCTACCGTAGCTGGAGCCTAGAAAATTCAGGAAGTTCTTTGTCACTGGACTAAAGTGCCACAAGGGACAAGACCAAGCATGAGAAAAGAAGACTTCTCTAAGTCCCAGAAAAATAGACGAATAAGTAAGGCTACATACCGAACTCAAAAAAAAAAAAAAAAAGGAATTTGGATACAGAATTTAGCTTAAGAATTTGCAACATGTTAGTTCTCTCCCCGCTAGGAAGAAATTCAACACATCCCCCACTTCATATGAGTTCTTTACTTACCAGACCTTTGGCTATCTTGGGACCATATAATTGCCAATTCCACTGCTAATACTGAGTACCCCTGCAGAAAGTCGTTATGGATTCAGTCAGGGTCTTACTGCCCTGCCCAGCCTTCCCTGAAATCTCTCTCCTCTTTTGCCCATGGGCCAAGAGGTGACATATAAGACTAAGCCTGGACTTAGATCTCACCTGAGCTACAGCATAGGTGTGCTTGTCTCCAGTTCTATTTTTGGTCTTCTCTCCATCTGCTCCTGTCTGGATGTCCTTAATGGACACTGAAAGTGGCTCATCACCTGCCATGTTGGCTACTGTCTATGAACCATGTAACCAGCCACTATCTCTGTCTTCTGAACTCAGGCCCACAGGACAGCACTGCAGCTTACCCTCCCTTATATAGGTTCAGCCTCACTTCTATATCTTTCTGACAGATTCACAGGGTGAAGTGAAGAATGATAATCAATTTTGTCATTCAATTACTCACTAGATTCTGCTCCTATTATTTTTACACTTTTTCCTGTGCTACCTGAAAATTAAAAAAAAAATTGTTTATGAAGCAATTCTGATGAGGATTCATATACATCCTGGATTAGCATACTTTTTATTTAAAACACAATATGCTATGGGTTGCAGTTCACTCTGTCAAAGTGTAGGGACATGCTTTGAGTATTTCTTATGAGCTAGATGAAGCTTCTTTTTTCTTCCTGAAGAGAAAAAGGTTGATTTCTAAAGATATTTTCCTTTTAATACAGAATAAAGCAGAAGACAGTCACAAAAAGATAAAAAGCTAAACATACAAACTTAAAACTGATAAAACTTGACAATTTCTAAAACTGAGCTTGGAAATTGAAGGTATTAAAATTGGCAAGGAAAATGAATATTAGTGTGGTGGAATACCTTCTCTGTGTGTCCCCGAGACTTATTTTCATGTCAACACGACACGACCAAATGGTACTTAGATTCAGGACTTCAAATCTATCTATACTTTGCATCAACATTTTATGTGATACAGAGTACCATGATGCCAGTCTTGCATTCCGGATCTGGAGAACCAAATGCCTGACACTATATTTTTAAGTGGACTTAAAAGTGCTCTTTATAAGAGCACTTATAAATGTGTTTGAGGGCTGGCATTCGTTCCATCTAACCTCACGTGTCTAAGATAAGTATATGCTGTATATGAACTAAATAATGTTCTTTATGTTGAATGTACATTGAATGTATGTTGAAAACGAGAGTACTGTATCGTTCTTAGTATCTGCTCTGTCTCTTGTATGTATCCTTCCAGTGCAAGGGTTATAATAATTAAAACGGGAAGCAATACACAAGAACACACAGAGAAACAAACATTGTGGACAACAAATAGGAGAAACTACTGAAGACCAAAAATCTCCAGTCACTAATTAATAGGCCATTAAGAAACTCCATGTACTTATTTGCATAAGATTAAACTTGATTCTGTAAGAGGGGGGAAAAAAGAAGAACATGAGGATTTGGTTTGTTCAAGGGAACTCAGTATGACTGTGCAAAACTTAAAAAGGAATGTTTAGTAGAAAGAGATCTGAGAAGAACAAAGAGGAGCATAAGTCACAGAATCACAGAATGGCTCGGGTTGGAAGGGACCTTAAGGATCATCAGGCTCCAACCCCCCGCCCACAGGCAGGGCCACCGACCTCCACATTTAATACTAGACCAGGCTGCCCAGGGCCCCATCCAACTTGGCCTTGAACACCTCCAGGGACGGGGCATCCACAACCTCTCTGGACAGCCTGTTCCAGAGCCTCTCCACTCTCGTAGTAAAGAACTTCCCCCTGACATCCAACCTAAATCTTCCCTGCCTCAACTTAAAACCATTTCCCCTTGTCCTGCTGTTATCTACCCTTTCAAAGAGTTGACTCCCCTCCTGTTTATAGGTTCCCTTTAGGTACTGAAAGGCTGCAACTAGGTCACCTTGCAGCCTTCTTTTCTCCAGGCTGAACAAGCCCAGCTCCCTCAGCCTGTCTTCATAGGGGAGGTACTCTAGCCCCCTGGTCATCTTTGTGGCCCTCCTCTGGACCTTCTCCAACAGCTCTCTGTCTTTCTTGTACTGGGGACTCCAGACCTGGACACAGTACTCCAGATGGGGCCTCACAAGGGCAGAGTAGAGAGGGACAATCACCTCCCTGTCCCTGCTGGCCACCCCTCTTCTGATGGAGCCCAGGATACCATTTGCTTTCCAAGCTGCAAGAGCACACTGCTGGCTCATGTTCAGTTTTTCATCCATCAGGACCTCCAGGTCCTTCTCTGCAGGGCTGCTCTCAAGGACTGCTCCTTCCAGTCTGTATAAATGCCTGGGATTCCTCCGGCCCAAGTGCAAAATGTTGCACTTTGCTATGTTGAACCTCATTAGGCTCACTCAGGCCTACCCTTCAAATCTGTTGAGGTCCCTCTGAATGGCATCCCTTCCTTCCATCGTGTCAACCGCACCACTCAGCTTGGTGTCATCAGCAAACTTGCTGAGGGTGCACTCGATTCCGTCGTTGATGTCATTGATAAAAATGTTAAAGAGCACCGGTCCCATGACAGACCCCTGGAGGACGCCCCTCATTAACAGCCTCCACCTGGACATAGAACTATTATTCACCACCCTCTGTCTGTGGCCTTTCAAGCAATTTCTTATCCATAGGATAGTCCACCCATCAAATCCACATCCCTCCAATTTGGAGATAAGGATGTGGTGGGGGACCATGTCAAAGGCTTTGCTAAATGGGGCTGATCAGTATGTTTTTCTGGTTTAACTTTGTGTCTGGTCACTATAGTCTGTTTTCTTACCTCTTTTCTTAACTGTCTGTGATCTCAATCTCTATCCGGTACAAGAGCTCACCATCAGGTCCTGAGGAAATAGGCATGAGAGGGCTGGGTGCTAGCTGCTGGAGACAGTGGGGTCTCAGCATCAGCTCCTGGAGTGGGTGGGGATTTTCAGTGTATGTCTCCAAAACAACTCCTGGGGGATGGGGTGAGTGAGGTGAGTGAAGGGCTCTGCTGGAATAGGGCCATGAGTCACAGCCATGTGTCTGGTGCCTGCTGCTGGGGTAGTGTCTACGTCTGCCCTAAACTGGGAGCGAGTGGGGTGTGTGAGTGCATTTGCTGGCAAACCTCACACTGGAGAAGCCAATGGTTAGGGGATCCAAGGTATGGATGATAGGGACTGGGATCCAGGCTGGGTTCCAGGAGGGCAGAGGGGCTGTTTTGGTGCTTGGAGTACCTAGAAATATGAGTGTGCTCATGAGCCTGGAGATGTGTGTCTGCCTGCACCAGAGACCTGCTGCCTCTTCCAGTCCCGGAGTTTGTTTCCTTATTTGTCCATTCTCATAGCTATTACTGTGATTCTTACAGAATTTCCTATATATATGTCTCTTATGGCAATGGTCCATGAACACATCTCCATCCCTAATTAAAATCCTCCTGCAGGACCTTCTTCTACAGTGTATATCATAATACTAGCCATAAAAATTTAATCAATTTAATCAAATAACCCATCAGCAATTTTTTCACACGAAAAAAATTAGAAAGTCTTCAAGTCATCCTTTCTGATCATGCATTCTCCCCCTCTGTAGCCTAATACAAGAGTCAGAACTGAGGTTTATCTTTGGTAACAGGAAAGCATCTAGAAGACTTTAAATCTTCACGTAGTTTAATAAATAGTAATGAATGATAATCAATCACTCTCACTGTATTTATTCAGCAATACAATGAAGACCTCACTTTCAGATGAGTTAATATATTCTCTAAAATGAAACAAATGGAAACAATTAAATGACAGGGTCAAAATAAAATTAAGATACTGCAGTGAAAACAAGATGTATAACATTTGAACATTGAACAAGAAAATATTAATGCTTTACTTCAAACATCAAGAACTAAAATGACTATATTAAAATAGACTATTTGAGCAAAAAAAACCTACATGTATCACTCAGAATCTTACATTTATATGCAGAATAGCATTTGTCTTGCTCAAATTTAAATAATTTAGATATTATTTTCTTAATCTGACAGTCACTGTATGCTGCCTCCATAGTAAAAGGAGAAAAGATGTTGATGCCTTCCAGCGAGCTACCCTTTCTGTTTCCCAGCATCTTCCTAA
Source organism: Pavo muticus (assembly GCA_016647715.1). Taxonomy (NCBI): domain Eukaryota; kingdom Metazoa; phylum Chordata; class Aves; order Galliformes; family Phasianidae; genus Pavo; species Pavo muticus. The sequence goes on along the minus strand of JACDJE010000585.1, from coordinate 481,358 downwards.
AATGCTTGGAATGTTTTAATCTCTGGATACATCTACTGCATTCTATTAATTTCCTTCAGAAAATTATTTCAATTGGACAAATGCTTTTGGATAATTTTGGAAGAAAAAAACAAAAAGATGAATAAGTGAGTTCTCCCTTTTTTCTGAAATTTGTAATTCGGATATTTAATGTGAAGCTTAAACTTCAACGTAGTTGTAAATGTTTCATGTACTAGTCTTGACAGGTTAGATGATGATGTGCAAACTACAGTCACTGATAAAAGAACTCCAGTAACCTATATATCTGCATTAAGTAGAAATATATAGAAGCAGTAAAACGTAACCTCACACATACCTCCCACATCATACCACACCTTATTGTTTTCCCCTTAAGCAGAAAAATAAAAGTGGAATTAATTATTTTTCTTTTCCTAAAAAGAAGAAACTGTTTTCAAGAAAGAAATATTTTTCATATTACTAGTTGCTGAAAATCTTTCAAATCTTTCAAACAAAATACTACTCATTTCTCATTTTCCCTTGTTACAGTAATTACATGTAGGTTACTCCAAAAGTAATCCCCCCAATTTATTTCCAATAGATATGAGGAGCACAACAACACTATTTGATGAAGAAAATTCTCACCTACAGAACACTATTTTTCAACATAGTCACCATTATTAGCTATGTGTTTCCACCAGCGATGAGCCTACATGTTTGCTTATAAAAATCTGCACCAGCAAAGATGACACACACTTGCTGTCACCACTGCTGAAACACACCATTCACCACCTCACTGTGCTCACATACTTTGTTTGGTCTCCTTTAACATTCGACACGCATCTATGAATGTCAGTGGGTGCATTTTTTTCCGCACGAAGGAATTCAGTGACACACCTTTGCTTCATATGCACCTCCATGTCAGACAACATTTTGTCAGACTGCTCCCCTGCGGCCATCTGTCACAGGGCAACAAAATGCAATGGAATATTGGTGTGAAGGTTCAACCCCTACTGCCCCACTGCCAAAATTTGACTCTGATGTTGTGAGCCAACATAATAAAATAGGAGGCACTACTTTCTGAGCAGCCCTCATAAAAAAAAGACCACATTCCACTGAAAATGGGCTGACAACGGTCATAGTCAGAAAGTTTCCCCTGAACTACTGTTCCCTCAGAATTCTTTGATCCACCTAGCTCATATAATTAAGTACTTGCCCTAATCTTTTTGGAGACATTCACCAGAAAGAAAAACAACTGTACTTCAGATATTTATTGTTTGAACATTCATGTGTGTGTAGAACAGGTTCACTTCATTCTACAATGCAGGCAAGATTTGGCATTAAATTGCAAATATCAATGATTCAATAACTTGTTTAATACCAGCATTTTTATTTTCAGCTGAAATTAGAATTACTTTCTAAGCAATACGTATGAAATAAGAGTTTGTCGTGCATGACATAAATGGAAATCTTGTTCTCATAATTGTTATACAATATTTTCAAACTCACAGGAACATTTTTTTTTTTTCAAAGAATAAAGTCAGAAGCAGCTTAGCTGTTCCTTAGAAGCTTTTTTCCCTATTTGAATAGCACTAGCAGACCTATTTTTTTCTTTGAATATTTGATTGCTTTTCCTCGCTATTTGGAAAAGTAGAGTTTCTTTTTATTTTTAGTTTTTCATTTATATATACCTCAAAACATAACAATATGTAGAATAAACTCTATTTGATTAGCTATTCCTAGTAGCTTTGATCCATTCCTCTATGTGTTAACCACGTAGTCTCACATTAGTAATACAATAAAGCTGAAAAAACACCATTCAAATTCATTTTCTCCTCCAGATTTTATAGGCAACATCAAAGTGTTCAGTATCAGGCATCTCCCACAGTTTTTCCAAATTTCTGAAGAGTTTACAGTAGGTGAGAAATAATGTAATTCATTATGCTAACATTGTTTTTCAATTGGGCCATTGATGGGCAGAATAATTTGTGAAGAACTACCCATTGATATAATTCACCATAGCAATACCAATGACAGCAAAGATCAGGCAGTGATGGACAGATAAGATTTAAATTTAGATGGTTTACTTGAACATGAAGCCCTTAATCCAAGACCTAGAGAAATGGTACCATCTACTGAGAATCTGAGCAGGAAGTATAGGGAGAAAGAAATCATGTCCAGAAATCTGGAGTGGGATTCACCTGACCTAATCCAAACTAGAAAATTCCTGACATGGGAGTCTTTATTTTTCTCCTATACAAGTAATACAGAAAACTATTTTAAACATCGACAATTTTACTGTACTCATCTACAGCAGGTGCCTTGGGCATCCAAGTAACCAGTCTGGGCACTGAAATAAGACCTCAAATTCTCTCACTGAATAATGGTGTTTAAAAGAGCAGTAACATCCATGAAGTATTTGGACCCTGTATATTAGCAAATATTGATGACTTAGGAAAAATTCTTCATCTATATATACAACAGCAACTCTCAGATATTTTGAGGTGGTTTAATAATTTAAATAATTAAGAAAAATTTCCATTAATGAATTGTAATGTTCATGGTTGTTTTAGAGTTTGCATTCTATTTTGCTATTAACTAAAACTTCCTTGAATGTCTTTCATTTGTGTTTCTTCAAAGTTGACCTTCTCCAAAAGCATACAGTTACATGCATGTGTATTTGGATACGTTATTTACTTACGTGTACACGTTATTATTTCTTCGTGTTTTCAAAATTCAATAAAAATGCTGATTGCTTATATGATTAGGAAAAATTAATCCTGCTTATTAAAAAAAAAAAAAACAAAAACAACAACAACAAAAAAAAAAACAGACAGTAGCACACTTCCCACACATGACAACAGAACACTTTCTTCCTCACTCAGAATTTCAATAGCTATGTGCAGGCACATTATGAATATGCAGTGTAAATAACAAATCCTTTAGAAGTTTGTAAATAACATTAACACAAAAAAAAAATTGTTGTTTGATTTTGAAAATAAGGGGTAGTACAGAAAATGCCATTGAAAAAATGTCAATAACATGGTCAGTAAATCAAAGATAAAATGCTGAAAGTGCTTAAAACCTATAACAATGGACCACAGGAATTAATGGAAAAGATCTGGAACTCCTGAAAGATTTTCTTTCTCTCACATGGTTTGTAGGTTCCTGGTCTTTTCTGTTGATGTTTCTCTTTCTTTTCCTCTAGACAAAGACAGAAGTTTTATTTGTAAATCCAATTAGATGCAATCTTCATGTACCTTTCAAATTACTGTGCCGAGTTTTCAAGTATACTGTGATTTTTATGCTTTCAATAATTCTCACTGGGAAGTGAGAATACTAATCTTGTAATTTTGTGACCCTGATGGATGGCTGAGTCTAAATCACGAAAATTATGATAAGTACTTCTTTTCTATAAGGTTCTAACTGCTAGCATTATAACACAGATTGGGACTGGTGACAAGATAAACCATTTAATGCAAATTTGTTTTATACATTTATTTATTTGATTGATTGATTGATTGTTTACTCCTTATTCCTCAATTTTGGCTTCATTTGCTATGAGCAGTAAAGTATGAGTTTTCAGAAAGCTATGCCCAAAGGAGACCTTTCCATGATTCATCAAGATGCCCACATGGATGTGAATCTTATCACCAGGCAGGAAGTTTCTATGAATTATGTTGAGCTGCTCAGGTAAATGAATATACCATGTGACATTTCCAGCTCATAAAAGTAGAAGTATTTCTTTACATTAAACAGCTACAATTGATTGCTTATGAACAAGAACCAGGCCAGCAGTTATTTACATTAACTGAACATCATTCTGAACAGTAAATACATCTGAGAAATTTTTTCTTGAGAAATCATGTACATGAGAACTTTCTCTCAAAAAATCTTTCAGTATTGCTTCTCATAGTTGTACACTGTAATTTCATTATTGTTTCTCATTGCTGTACAAGAGTACTAGGATTATTTTATATTGATCTCGTAGAAGTCAGTAACATTTCTCCACAAAAGCATTAAAAGAAAAAATGAACAGTCACAACACCCTGGAAAAGAGCTAGAGTTTTTAGTTGATTTTTTCAGTCATCTGGAAAGAACTTCATTTCTCTGCAATTTTTTTAATCACAGTTTATCGTAGAGGACAGTCCATTCATACAATGTGTTGTGCTAGCTAACTGCGTGATCTAATTAACATTACCTTCTTCTTTCTTTACTTCATTTATTTATTTATTTATTTATTCGTATAGTGGTCACTCTTTCCATTCACTCCTCAAAGGAGGAACTGTGCCGTTGTCAGTGTTTGTTTGCAGATAGCTGCCAAACCTGGTAATTTGTGCTTTTACTTCTTTTTTTCTTTTTTTTTTTTCTTTGATGATTGCATTGCAATTAAAGAAAAATGTTAAGTCTCATTTATTTTAATGAAGGTAACTAAAAAAATCCCATATAAATATAAAAATAAAATGACCAGACTTCAGTAAGAATTAACAAGAAAAAGAGACATGGATTCATATTTGATCTTGTCACCATACTTAAAATATAAAATCTTCCTATAAGCAGCTGGAACAGACGGTATAGATATAATAGAAAGCTCTGTTGTGTGGTGTTTTTATTTTTATCTTTCTTTGGCAAATGATGCATTTGTTCATACTATGTTTAGTATATCAAATAATTTATATCTGAAGAAACCAAATATAAATGCCTCAGTAATGGAAAGGCTTAGTTAATTCATTGATAACCAAATACGGAAGACAGAAAACATTAAATATTATAATTTAAAATGCTCCAATATGCCTTTTTATAGAAAAGTAATTGCACAGATGTTAAATATTCACACTGCAAGTAGTTCTGAAAAATTGCACATGTTAAATTTGTCCCCCATCGAGTTTCTATTTTCTAACATTACAACACACACCAAGTAATATTTGGGTTTGACTTGTTCTCTTGATATTAATGAAGGCTAAAAAAAATCATCTCAAAAATATCTCAAAGAATAATTAAGTTTATTTTTCAGTCTTGCTACAAGATGACCACTCTGTTGAAACTCTGATGACCTCACTGTGACTATTCAATGAGTCTAATGCTTCACACTGAAGCTTTTTGCTTTATGCTAATCACTATTCATTATTTGCAATTAAAAACATGTGCTTTTATCATTTCACAAACATTTGATTGTGACAGCTAATTCAATGCTATCTTTATCTTCAGTTTCAAAGAAAAAATGTAAACCAATTGAATTACAGTTACTGTGATGACATAAAATTCCTCTTAAGGATATTGACAATTATCTTATTGCAATGGCAAGTGATCCATATAGGTCACGCATTTTAAAGTAGTTCCATCCTGACACAAAATGCAATGCAGTGCAGTTCTGTTAATCTACAAACTCTATGATTTTTTAACTAAGCTGTCTTCATAGTTGGTAGCGATGGCAATGTTAAGCTTTTTATAGCTTTTAAAACGAAAGTGTTCATTCCTCTTATAAATGACAAAATTAAGATTTGAGGATTAAAAAAAATGCTTTACTTAAATAATTTACATATTTTCTTTTAAAAAATCATTATTAAACACATGCACTGGATTTTTATTACTTTGACTTTTATAGTACTAATTTGATGGACAGTTTGGATACGAGATTCTATTTTTGTTATAGACATCTAAATATTTTGCTACATTTCTACTCTTCTTTTTTATTTGTAATACATTTCCATTATCTTTTATATTTATTATTTATTTATTTATGTTTATTTTTTCTTCTTATATTTATATTGTTGTCTTCTAACACTACAATTCAGACAGGAAATAACATTTTATAATACCTTTATTCTCCTCACTGTTAGCGTGCAATGTCAGAAAGTTTCTCAAATGTTCAACATTAGCATAAGCTTTGTTATATACCTCTTCATCTTTCTACATTATTGGAGCCTGACTGTGAGATATCTCTAACTCAGATATTTTAAATTTCAAGGTTATCTGTCAGTTACATCAAGCAACTAGTTCATTATTAAAATATTACTTTCTACATCATTGAAATCAACAATCTCATCTCTTTCTTATTATTTCACAAAGATAATAAGATGGATGAAAAAGTTTATGTAGTTATACATAGTTATAGATGTAGCTTATTATGATCAGTAGAAGAGAATGCACATACGTATATTGTACAGATTGAGGAAAATGCAATGTCCATGTGGTCAGGATCACATCCACCTCTGTCCTTAACCAAATGCAAAATAAGGCAGTAAGGTATGGCTATGCACATATACAACTAATTGTTTTGATTCATGAATAAATCTTATGTTGAAAATTGTATACATCATTTGAAATAGAAAAGACTATTATTTTGGAAAGGCCGATGTTTATATACTTATCTTTGTAGCCAGATATGCTAGAACAGCAGAAGCATGTCATTAGTTAAGGAACTTTTCTACCATGTTTTACAGGCCCATTGATATACATGGGAGAGAATTCTCTGCAAACCATAACTAAATTTCAAAACATCTTTGAAAATCTTGTCTCTATCCAGATATCCTATAGCTCTCATGAAACAAATGTCTCTTTTTAATATTTCATTCCTAACAGCAGTGAAAAAGTTGATAATCTCTTTTTCACTGAAATATACATATTCCACAAACATTCTTCAAAGGACTTTAATAACACTTAGATTGCATTTGCACCTTACACATAATTTTTTTTACACTTTTCCTTAACAAGAAAAGACAGTGAAAGAATGAAGAATACAGAAAAGCATGTTATAATAGAAAAAAATTTAGATGTTGATACAGAAGCAATAGGCCACATCATGGCTGCCCTGCACAGAGCATCCAATAAAAATAAACTAAGAAATGCACAGCTTAGGAAAGACACATTTTACTGATTACAATGAGAAATTTTTCCTGGAAAAAAAAATAATAATAATAATAGTACATCTTAGAAGCATTCTTTGCTTCAATGACAACAAAAAAAAAAAATTGCTTTTCTGCCTGCTTTTCCAAATTTCTCTTTGTTGCATTTTATTAGCTACTAAGCACAGGATCTTTAACTTGTATCTATCTATTTTGTTCCATCATTTCAATTCATGTTTTATGCTTAAATGATCTCCAGACTAGATGAATGGATCTCACTATTGTCTAGGAACCAGCATTCCCATCTCAACATAAGATGAAGTAGCTTTCTTCATCATAAGTAACATATGTGGCAAATTATTACAGAAGTGTTGTAGTCATGTCGCTGCTTCCACACAGAACCCCAAGTCAAATTCAAAGTCTCGGTATCATCATCTAAGTAAGCACAGTGAACTGTCTCATACAATTTTTAAGACTGTTTTCATTAGACTAAGCAGCTTAAATGTCTTTAGATTGTGCTTGTTCAGTTTAATTTTCTATAATTGCAACAGACATTATAGTTGTGAGGAAGAAAGAAGATTCAAAGCAGATTCAAAGAATCTGCAGGCTAAATCAGTGTAAAGAACTACCAAACTACATCATGTAAATAAATAAGTAAATAAACAAATTAAATCTTTTGGGGAAGTAAGAAGCTAGCTCCAAGGAAATCATCAGTCAGAAGAAATCTGAAGATTCTGTCAGAGCAAGAAACACAGTCTACCAGCATATACTCTAGAGAGGCAGTGCAATGATAGTGTCACTGGCCAAGGGCATACGCCTACAGCATGATGCCTCCTCCCTGAAGCCTGAAAAAGACAGTTACAGTGGAATTCCACACTAGATCATATAGATAACAATTAATTTTGTTTTAATTTGCTAATATTTGATCTAGAAGAAAGGGAGACATTTTCATAAATTAAAAATGTAGGTTAGGGTATTGTGATGAGAAAACATTTCCAGTGAAATATCTTGCATATCACTGTTCATTCATTTAAAAACAAAGGAATGTGTGTTTAGCTAGCAAAAACAAATGCTGAAAGGAAATATCTGTGCCTCATGCAAACAGCTCTAGAGGGAAACGTAACAAGGAAGGAAATATTAGGTAATACATAACAATTTAATAAGACTAAACACATACTTATCAGTCATTTATACCTGTACGCTGAACACTGAAAGATTGGTGATCAAAAAAATAAAATTTCTGAGGGAAAATAAAAGCTTATTGTGAAAGATCAGTTGCTTATGATAACTATAGGATGTAGTTGGCTGGAGTAGCCAGGCAACTGGAATCAACAGTCTCTCAGGTCTCCTGCAGTCCCATGTTTTTGGGAATCATTATACTTGCACACAAGGTCTCAAATCACCATAGGTCCTGGAAAATTTCCATTCTCTTGTCCATGTCTCTATTTCCTTATTCATATTTCTTCTGTCAACCACTCTATTGGCAAAAAA
>JACDJE010000585.1:445002-457679 GCA_016647715.1 Pavo muticus | reverse complement strand
TTTTTTTAACAAGCTCTTCTCTGACACTGAAATTTGTTGCTGCTGGAATGTGTAAAAAAGAAATCTAACCAGGTGAAAAAATTTCAAGCCTTAAAACCACAATAAGCAATCACAAGTATGGTAACTTGATAAACTGGGCACCAAGTGAGGATAGCATACAGGATTCCATTTTAAATATGCATCTGACATTTGCAAGACACTCACAGAGTCAGGGGCATCAGCATCACTAATACAATGATAGAGTAGAGAAAAATATGCTGGTTGATAAAAAAAAATTGACCTCTGATTTGTCAAAATGTATGTCCAAATATCCACACCGCAAATTTATAGAGTTGGGCAAGTCATCTATATCATCTCTGGTCAAACCCAAATGTGTATGTCTTTTTCTAGGTTATTTTCTAAAGCAGGTCAACTGGCTCATGCTTAAGAAATGAGAATTTCCAAGAGAAGAATCCACATCCTGAAAGTTAGATGTGTTGATAAAATCTCAGATCAGTGCTGTGCCAAAACTTCCCATTATTTGAAAGAGAATAATACTATGTTACTGGTGGAGTAATTCACACACCAAAGCTCTTTTAGAGTGAAGATGATGTAGGATGTGATATATTATTAATTGCCTTAATAAAGATTAACAAATGTATTTTTATAGTCACAGCATAAGTACAGCAAGAAAACAGATGTGCAGTGCATTCAAAAAGACTGGGGTGCTAGACAAATCAAAGCATCAGTATTTAGCCGTAGATTCATCATCTCATAGCTGATCAATATGGAGAACATGGTTAAATTATTGTTGCATGTATTAACATCAGTTAAAATGAACCTGTCTGTTGGAATTTCTGCCATGGCTTACAGTGATTAGAGAGACAGAACTTTTACTCATTTTGATGAACATTCAGAAGAAAAAAATATATATATACTTATGAGCATGTTCAGATAACAAATCACTTAAAATAGCATATATATTAAACATTATCTGCCACCTTATTAAGTTAGATGAATAATAGAACATTGTAAAGTTCTGCCAATGTCATATTTGGCAGGTGACATTTTTCCGTGTTTTTCCAGGTGTTTTGTTTTGCTGGTTTTTTTCCCCCATGATTTTTTCCAAGTGAAACCCCCACGTTTAGAACTCACATTATTAAATTCTGTAAAATTTTTGAGTAAGATGAACCTTAGAAAGTCAGAAAAAAAGCATAAAGAAAATATATTTCATTCATAACAGAAACTGAGTACTACAACTTTTCTGAACAGTTTAGCTTAGTGCTGTTTTCAGATGGGCAGATCTCTGCTCCAGGATGTCAGAGCAAAGTGCCATCAGTCAACTCATTTTTTTGAACAGTAATCTCCAAAGCCATTTTGGTCCTGAGTGCATATAGATAAATACAGCAGTGTTGTGAGAAGTCAGGATTTTCCTCTGAAAGTCACAATATTTTCCTACATATAACTCAAGGTTATCAAAAAAGGGTTTAACTTATTAGCGTAAGAATGTAGTACAAGTTTATACACTAGAGCCCTTTCCCTCAGTGCAAAGAACAGAATCCTTTCTTCCTTGCGCACAGCATGCATGGACTGCCGAAGTATGTTGCTTATCTTCATATTTATTTTCAAGAAACATTATATAAGAGGCTTTAGGTTATCTAGAAAAATGAATTATGCATGTGTCAGTATGGCACAGCCCTCAATCAGCCTATTTTAGTTTCTATTCTTCCTCTTCTGTCATCATACACTGTGATCAAAAATAATCTTGTGTTTTTAAAGTTGTTTTGTTCTTGATTTTTTCCTATTACCCCTGGGAAGGAAGTACTTAAAATTTCTCCCTGGCAAATGCTATTTGCAAACACAATGAGGTTTTATTGAAATCAATAAAGATTAACCAAAACACCAGGAAGCCAAGGGAAGGCCATATCGCTTCAGAAAGCAAGATAAGAGCTTGGGAAAGCTGAGGTCTTTTTGTTTGTTTGTTTTGTTTCGTTTGAGTTTTGTGTGAGCTTTTTGGTATTTATTTTTATAAAAAGAGGTACCACAGAGTAGAAAGCAGTACTGCAAATATTTAATTTATTGCCCATCTCATTCTGTTTGACTCTTGTGCCAGTTATGAAGTATGTTTGTTTGATCCTGACAATTCTTGTTGTGAATGACATTCTGTTACAGTTGGTCATTAACAGTAGTTCATTTCTTTAACATCATAACGCTGTTGAATAAAATCAGATGTAAGTCAAAGACAAACCATCCACAACAAGGTATTCTGTTGGCTCTTTTCAGATCAGGAATTTTATCACTATAGCAAATGTTTTGGCTCACTTGATGCCAAAAGCTATTCTTTGTTGTGAGTGCTTCCAAAGCAGATTTCAGGCCAGACGACTTTGGAAAACAGCACAGCAAAACTGCAAACAGCAAAATTGCCTTTTTAGTTATGTGTAGCAAGTGAATTTAATTAGCCTCTTGTTAGTTCTAATGAGGGAAGATTCTCTGCCTGTTTCCCAATATATGAAATTTTCATTTCTATATACAGCAACCTATGGAACAGCACATATGCTGTCTCAAGTCAGTTTGGAAGCATTCCACCTACCACATCCCCACAGTCTTCTTAAGAGGAAGAGAACTGAATGCCTCCACCTGTAATAATAAAATACCAGAGAGCAATCCATGTCCTGCCCTCCTTCATGCAGAACCAATGAGTACGTATTTATACTCTTTACTAATTAGACCCAGTAGCTTCAGATTTATCATTTTAGTTCTGATAGTCTAAAGCAGATCCAGGAAGTTGTGTCAACAGTTAAGCTTAGCGTGTGATTAGAAGGTGCAGTGCTGTTCTGAATTATACTCTATGACATACAATTTTTCTCGAGTACTGTATAGAGAGAACAAGCAACCATCCTAGGGGGGTGGAAGAAACTCCATGCCTTATAAGATACTGCATCTCCCTATCTGGAAAAAAAGGAAAAAAACCCACAATGTTATGTTTATTTTTCTTTTTAAAATCACCTCAACCTTAAAACTTGCTATGGGTACAAACTATTGAGGAAAAAAAGACAATTCATAAACTTCTTTTAAAATTCTAAAAATACCCTCTGAAGTGTGAAAAGCCACTGATGTTACAAAGATCAGTGATCTGTAATAACTATTATTGTTTCCATTGACCCATAGTAATAATTGACCTGGACTGGAAATAGCAGCACTCAATAATGCATTTCCAATTTTCTGAATGTTCCATTCTCCAAGACACACACAAAAACATCAGTTTACATTAGATTGTCTAGCTTGTAGACTGGTTATGCTTTTGATGACAATAGAACTGTAATAAAAAAAACTAGAAGGTAATGAATATAATATCAAATAATTAAATACAATTCAATAGATGACTGTATATAGCATAAAAAGATAGATTTTTCTTTCAAAAAAAATAATACAAATATCAATATTCATACTGTTATGATATACAGAAACAACTGTGGTTTTGTTATGTGCAACACCGAAAGGTAAGAGAAGGATCATAGAATCCTAGAATCATTTTGGTTAGGAAATACCATCAAGATCAAATTCAACTATTCACTACACTTCAAGTTCACTGCTAAACCATGTTTCCATATGCCACATACGTATGTCTCTTAAGCGCCTCCAAGCTGGTGATTCCACCGCCTAACTGGGCAGCCTGTTCCAATGCCAAACCACTCCTTCTGTGAATAATTTCTTCTTGATATCAAATTTAAACCTCTCCTGATGCAATTTGAAGTTGTTGCTTCATGTCCTATTGCTTGTCACCTGAGAAAAGACCAAAACCCTCCTTGTTGCAGCCTCCTTTCAAATATTTATAGAGTGATGAAGTGTCCTACTTTTCCCCAGATAAAAAAAGCCCCTGTTCCATCAGCTGCTCCTCATATGTCTTGTTTTCTAGTCCCTTCATCAGCTTTGCTGCCTTTTTCTGAACATGCTTGAACAGCTCAATATTCATCTTGCAGTGAGTGGCCCAAAACTGAACACAGTACTTGAGCTGTGGTCTCAGCAGTGCTGAGTATTGAGGGGCAATTGCTTCTCTAGTGCTCCTGGCCACACTATTTCTGATGTAGGCCAGAATGTCTTTGGCTTTCTTGGCCACGTGGGCAAACTGATGGCTCATGTTCAGCCAGGTTCTTTTCTGCTGGTCAAATTTCAAGCCACTCTTCCCCAAATGTGTAATGCTACTCAGGGTTGTTATGATCCAAGTACAGTACATGTAATTTAGCCTCGTTAAATGTCATATGATAGGACATGGCCCACCAATACATCCTATCCAGATCTCCCTTCTCCTATTCTTGAGCCAGATGTTTCTGTTTCAGATTGAGCAAGAGGGAGGGAAACTAAAGCCTCTCAGTAACAAATAGTAATGTATATACTGCACATAGATATGACAGACATATCACACATTTCTATTTTAAGATTTTTATACATCCACAAAATGGTTACACTATAAAGAAGACTTGTAGTTGAAAGAGTAACAAGCAATTCTTTCAGAGGTTAATCTTCCTGGCTTTATTCAGTAAGACTAGAGATAATCTTTAAATTATTTTACAAACTAAACTGAGATCTGAATTAATATTGGATTGGATTTGAAAAAAAAATAATGTTTTCTATGGTTCATTTAGTATCTCTTCCTTCATCTTGATCTTTTGATTTCTGAATGTGTTTAAAACTTAAAAAAAAAAAAAATACTTATGAGCAGATGAAACATTCTTTCAAGAAATCTATTTTAATATTGGTGATTATATGTGGAAAATTACCTTGTAGATCATGAAGAAAACACAGGAGGGACATTTTTGTTTTGCTTTTCATTTTTTGTAAGTACTTTGTTGTTGTTTTGTTTTAGTCTTTGTAGCATGATATGCACAATCCAAATAAGAATATATTAAGTTTCTTTTATTTTGTTTCTTCATGCTCTGCTCCAGGATCTTCTCAGTCAATTTACTTATAAGGCTTATTCCATACATAGAAGTACTATTTCTTACATAGAGGCACTATTTAGGCAAATATCAATTTTTGAACAGATGTACCAGAAGGGCAATCTACCATGTAAAAGTTATTCCAGCTAGCAGTACTATGCTCTTCTTCACTGACTAGGCAAATGGAATCAAGCTTTGTATATCCCTAAAGAATAGGAAAACACTAACAAACATCATGGTTGCAATGTTACAACTGCCATGGGAGAAGGTACATTACTACAAGAAAATGTGAAATGTACATTAATTGCTATTTCCTTCACAATTCTGCAATTAATTTGAATAAGGAGGGAAAAAAAAAGAAAAAAAAAAAAAAGATGTAAGATACTGTTTATTTTTCCATTATTTGTGATTCTATTTTTTAAACAAAAGAAAAAAAAGTGTTGTCGTTGTTTTTTTTAATATGAAGAAATTCACTGTATCAAGAAAAACACCAGATGATTCTATTCTATGATGTAGTAAATGCCTTGTGACTTTTATTAAACTGCTTACTGAGTTTCTGATATTTGAATTAAATGGTAATTACATGTGTATGAATTCTTCTTTGTTTTCTGGCTCAAACCTTGCTTCCTGAGGTATTTCTTGCAATAAGACTCTAGGAGATGAGAGGTGGGTGCTGCCGTGTGGCAATCAACATCAATGTCTGGACATTTTTACATTTGAAAGCATTTCTTCGGAGCTGTTTGCCTTCAGAAGGGAATGCTCAGGACTGTTTACTTTGGACTTGTAAATAAGTTTGTACTGTCACTGGAAAGTATCACAGTTGTCACCATTGTCACCATCATCGCCGTCACTGCTGTGGTCACCGTCATCATCAATGGAACAACAACGATGACCCACCTCTACTGAAGATCAACGACTGAACTACGAACCACACTGGACCCATGGTGGTGACCATCTCCCTCTTGCTTCATATAAAGACTCCTTGCTTCTATTATTTCCTATCTTTTTTACTGCCTTTCTTCCCTTCCCCATCACCCTAATTTGTACCTATAAAGACTCCTTGCTTTTATTTCCTATCTTTCCTATCACCCTTCTTCCCTTCCCCATCTCCCTGATTAAGATTTGTAATAAACTGGTCAGACCAACATTTGAACCATTGTTTCTTATCTCACCCCGGATATACATATACCAAACGACCTTCTCTCCCTCCTATAAATTGGAGTGAGACAACATGGAGATCTAGAAATGTGCAGCACTTAGAAAAGGGAATAATTCAAACACTAAAATGGACTTTTCAATGCTGTTTCAAAAATATTTCATATTTGTCAAATGGAAGTGCTATCAAATTGAGGGTAAACGTTTCACATATAATCTCCTTTTAAATTATGTTATTTTCTTTACTTATCTGAGTTAAAAAAATGCACTTACAGAACTGTTTGCTGGTGAATAAAGCTACTAGATCATAACAATACATATAATGATTATAGACTTACTGAAACTATGGTAGGAATAGATAACCTTTTTTTTCCTATCGGATTTAATTATTGTCTAAAATATCTGTGAAGTTGTGAAGTAACATCTGTAAATAGTTCTTGATTGGTAATTCATTGTAAATGTGCTATGGGATTTCAGTATGTATTTAATTTCTAATTATATTGTTAATTATTATAACTATACAATCAGCATTCCCCTTCTTTTTAATCTACCTTTAAAAAGATAAAATTTAAACAACCATTACTAAGCTAGCCTGCATTTTTAGTCAGAAAAGAAACAGACATATCCAGAGGGCAATTTATCTCACCTGCTTGAAAAACCTCTTTCTTTCAATTACATAAATCACCTTTGAAAGTGTATGTATCTCTGAAGGGAAAAAAAAAAAAAGAAAAAAGAAAAAAATATTAAAAAAAAAGAGAGAAAAATCTTAGACTAACCAGTTTATAGTTGGGTGCTTAATTTTTAGATATTCCAGTGTTAGATCAAGCAAATCGTTCCCTTACAAATGAGCAACCCTCTCTGCCTGTTACATATGAAAACTGAACAAGAAGTATGATTTCATTGTGACCAAAGACTTTCAAAAACTCAAGTAAATCCATGTTTGCTTGAACTCCAGAGTAGTTTTAGTCTCTAAATTTGCTCAGCTCTGCTAAGAGAACTCCAGGTTTCTGCAGGAAAAAATGCTATTAACTCTTATCTCGATAGTAAGTTAAGTTGTCAAAGTGACAATATGAACAATAAAACCACTATCAGCCACAATATTTCTGAAACAGCCAGCCAACGGGTCTTTTCTTTATGTAAAAATTTGGTTATGTATCAAGTTGTTTGCTTTCATTATCTTAGTTTCATCAAGACATTGTACTAAATCTCTCTGTCTAAATAAAGGAAGCAATTTATCACAAAAATAAATAAATAAATAAATAAATAAAAATTGAGCTCATATTATTATTAACCCAAGTCCAGTAAAATATTTTTTCTGATCTTTAAGAATTGTGGTGAGCAAGGAGTAAGTTAGTATTCAGGAATCTGAGGTATCTAATTCATCAAGAATTTTTACCTAAATACAGTCCAAGATCAGGTGATGGATTCAGAATGCTATGAAAATCCAAAGTATTTTATTATTAAGGAAGTAATTGTTTTTTTCCGAGTGGCCAGAACTTCAACATACAGTACGCATTTCAGAGCAAAGCAAGGTAATTAATTCATCTGACAAGACGCTGACTGTTCCAGAGGAGCTAGGAGAAGAGAAACAATAATCTATATTAATGCATTATATGACTACCAGTATACAACTCAGTAAATTAAATAGGATTGCAGTCTGTAGTTTGTTGGCTTGTAGGAACTTCGAGAGACATGGTAGCCAAAATGAAGCCCAAAATAGGCACAAGCTTCCTCCTGATGGCTAGCTGGAACACCAGAGGACTTCTTCAGTGTGGTATTAATCATAGAATCATAGGATCATAGAATCATAGAATAGCCTGGGTTGAAAAGGACCATAATGATCATCTAGTGTCAACCCCCCTGCTGTGTGCAGGGTCGCCAACCACTAGACCAGACTGCCCAGAGCCACATCCAGCCTGGCCTTGAATGCCTCCAGGGATGGGGCATCCACAGCCTCCTTGGGCAACCTGTTCCAGTGCTTCACCACCCTCTGAGTGAAAAACTTCCTCCTAATATCTAACCTAAACCTCCACTGTCTTAGTTTAAAATCATTCCCCCTTGTCCTATCACTATCCATTTTCCAGTACTGTGAGCAATATGGTCCTCACAGCACTCATTTCTGGCATGAGGAGGTTATAACTTCAGCTTGAAAGATATGTCTTAAAGAGAAGTCAATTAAAAATATCATATCCATGACTTCATTGTAATTTGCAAGCAGTATGTAGAAAGTGAGTTGGAAGAAGCTGGAATGCTCTCCCTGAACTAACTTGATAAGGGCCATCAGAAAAGACATGTAATTAATAGTTTTTAGCTCTATCGTATTACATTGTACCTTACTCTGTACTTTGGCTTGTATGAAACAAAAGCCATATCATTATTATTTTAAGCTTTACATAAAAAGTCATTAAAAGTGAATGTTAATACACTGTGTAATACAGTGTAAAAAACACTCGTTAAAAAAAAAAAGAGAGATGTTATGGAATATAATCTNGTACCTCCCCTATGAAGACAGGCTGAGGGAGCTGGGCTTGTTCAGCCTGGAGAAAAGAAGGCTGCAAGGTGACCTAGTTGCAGCCTTTCAGTACCTAAAGGGAACCTATAAACAGGAGGGGAGTCAACTCTTTGAAAGGGTAGATAACAGCAGGACAAGGGGAAATGGTTTTAAGTTGAGGCAGGGAAGATTTAGGTTGGATGTCAGGGGGAAGTTCTTTACTACGAGAGTGGTGAGGCTCTGGAACAGGCTGTCCAGAGAGGTTGTGGATGCCCCGTCCCTGGAGGTGTTCAAGGCCAGGTTGGATGGGGCTCTGGGCAGCCTGGTCTAGTATTAGATATGGAGGTTGGTGGCCCTGCCTGTGGGCGGGGGGTTGGAGCCTGATGATCCTTAAGGTCCCTTCCAACTCAGGCCATTCTGTGATTCTGTGATTCTGTTTCGTACCATCCCGCTTTACATGCTCGTCTCTGAATTGGAGGGATGAAAGGATGGATGAATCAGTGGTTAAAAAGTTGATTGAGTGGTCACAGGTCAATGGCTTGATGCCCAAATTAAAACCAGTGGCAAGTGATATTCCTCAGGGATCAGTACCGGGACTAGCACTATTTAATATATTGTTGGACACTGGGGGACTGAATGAACCCTCAGCAGCTGAGTGGTGCAAATGACACTTTGGATGGAAGGTATGCCATCCAAAGTAACCTTGGCAGGTTTGAGAAGGGTACCCATCTGGACCTTATGAAGTTCGATAAGGTCAGGTGCCAGGTCCTGAAACTATATCAGGACAGTCCCAATCACAGTTCTGACTGGTTGATGAGTAGATAGAAAGCATCCCTGTAGAGAAGGACTTGGGGTTGCTGGGTGAAAAATTGAACATGAGCCAGCAGTGTGAGCTTACAGCCCAGAAAGCCCGGGCTACATCAAAATTAATGTGACCAGGAAGGCAAGGGAGGTGATTTTCTCCTTCTGCTCCATTCTTTTTGAGATCTCACCTGGAGTACAGCATTAATCTCTGGGTTCCCCAGCATACTAGGGACACAGGGGTGATCAGAGGACTGAAGTACTTCTCCTGTGAACACAGTTTGAAAGAGTCGGGATTGTTCAGGCTGGAAAAATGACAGATACCTCATTGTGTACACAAAAGGGGTCTTGAATCACAGAATCACAGAATCACAGAATCAGAGGGGTTGGAAGGGACTTCCAGAGATCATTGAGTCCAACCCCCCTGCCAAAGCAGGTTCCCTACACCAGGTCGCACAGGTGGGCGTCCAGGCAGGTCTTGAATATCTCCAGAGAAGGAGACTCCACAACCTCCCTGGGCAGCCTGTTCCATTGCTCCATCACTCTCACCGTAAAGAAGTTCTTGCGCACATTTGTGTGGAACTTCCTATGCTCCAGTTTCTGGCCGTTTCCCCTTGTCCTGTCTCCACACACTGCTGAAAAGAGTCTGGCCTCGCCACTTTGCTCCCCACACCTTAGATATTTATAGACCTGGATCAGGTCCCCAGGAAACATCTAGAAAAAGATGTAATGGTTTCAAACTGAAGAAGGTTAGTCTTAGATTAGATTAGATCTAAGGAAGAAATTCTTTATTGTGAAGTTGCTGAGGCACTAGAACAAGCTGCCCAGTAAAGCTGTGGATGTCCCACCTCTGACTATATTTAAGGCCAGGTTGGATGGGGCTTTGAACAACCTAGTCTAGTGGAAGGTGTCTCTGCCCATGAGAGGAAGGTCCCTTCTTTATTTTTTATATCCAGATACTCTATTTATATTTTTCTTGAAGCATCAAAATGCTTTAAAATTCCAAAAGTGATGCTCATCATTTTAAAGAAAGATACATGTGACTATTAAAATGTAGTCCACTGTATAGGGAGCTAGTGACATTTGCTTGCAGTTACATATAAAATTGTTTGGGTTCTCAAGTAAAAGTACAGAATTTCAGACTTCTTCTTATGATTATTATTACTGTTGTTACTCCAACTATTGATTGTAGAAGCTATTTGTATTTGCATGGATATTGTGCTGTATTCAAGGTCTATACAGTGAGTTTCAAATAGATTATCTCCCTTGTGAGAAATTTTGGGATAGCAGCTACATGTGACATAATGCTCCAAACTCTGCTTCAGGCATTCAGTTCATCTCTGCCATAAAAGGTTTGAATTCTTCAGTGAAGGCAGAGACAAAGCCAAATGTACCATTTTATTTAAAAAGATAAAGATCAGAAAACAGATTTCTGCCCACAGAATTTATGCTGTCTTCATGACATCTGCTTATTTAATTCTTCTGAATCATGTAAATCTTACTTTCTCAGTAAGTCATAAATAATACAAGAATTTGCTATAAATAATCTAAAAAAGTGAGATTAAACTCAAGAGGAACTACATTCAGATGTGTAAAATAGAAATATCTAGGTATCTAGTTGATCCATCAAAGTATATTATTACCAAAAAAAAAAACAAACTTCCTTTAGAAATAGGTAGAGTAAAAGTCAGCTGGGGGAGGGCGGGTGTGGTAGGAGACAAATGAAAAAGGAATTAAAAGAAACAGAAAAAAAAACAGACTAGTTAGCAAAACCATCCTTGACAGCAAAAATAACTAACAATAATACAAATAAGTTTTATGTCTATATCACCATTAAATGCCTCTCATGCACCCAATTCTGAAAAATAAACACTGTCAGTTTGCCTCACTGAAACAAGAGTTTTTACATCCTTAAGTTATATCTATGTTATAACTTGATTTCAAAGGATTTGCATAGAATGCATTCAGGAAGGAGCCTGATCTTGCATCTGTATGTAGATTAATACAAATACATGCGTGCCATTTTCCCAGAAGAATGATTCAATATCACTGTATTTATTCTTATAGCCAACACTAAAGAAAAAAAGATCTCTAATATCCAGACAACCCTACCACAACTGGAATGACCTAGCAATATAAAATCTGATGAATTATACAGAAGTCTATAAGGGAAGCACAAAGCAAACGTTTCTGGACCTTCAAAAAACATTATTAAAAAAATTAGGAATGTAAAAAGGGAAGGAAGTGGGTTTCAGTATCTGTGTTAAGTCATTGATTAGAATTTGAGAAAAGAAAAAGAAATAAAAGGCTATTTCAAGTGAAAACCATTCTACTATAAGCTATCACTGTTAGGAATAGTAAATTGAGATGAGGTCATTATTTTTACTAGTCTGAAAATTTGGTATAAGGAATGACTGATATACTGGATTTTGATGGCATACAAAATCTTATTTTGGTACATTTAAATATGTAGTATATCTGGTTTCATATTTGAAGATTTTATTCCTTAGCCTAGTTTAAGATTTAAATACAGTTCTAACACGTTTTATGTTTTCTAAAAGTTTAGTTACACACTTGATTTCAGTAATCTAGACTATTTCAGAAAGAATTATGCCAATACATAGTTACTGGATGTATAACAGATTCCAGCCAAGTAACCATGTTTTCATGGTCTTCTTACCATTAAAATTGTTCCAAACATGAATGTAGATCAGTATTAACAAAAATAACAACAACAACAAAAAAAAAACAGTAACAAAGATAAAAGTGGCATAATGGGAAAGTATTTTTTCTTGGAATTCAAATTTAATACTGGAAATAAAACTAATTTTATGCATGTACACATTCTGATTTAATAGAGAGTGCATCACTGTTAAATCTTTTAAATCTTCAGTATTCAAATGGTTGGTACTGGCATTAATTCTTTTAACACTTCTTTCCATCAACATGGAATCGTGAAATTGACTAGTTACAGACCTAAAATTGGAAAGGGAGTCACAATTTTGAAACTTCCATGGTTTTTTTCAGATTAAACATTTTACAGAGTTTGAAAATTGTTGAGAGCTAAGTTACTGGCAATGCTTTTTTAAGTGTAAACTGAGTAGCAAAGCCTGCAAGAATTTGTTCTATGTCAGCCCAAATATAAAGTGAAGGAGAAGCCCAAATCTAAAGCAGAACTTTGGCTGTATGGAATCTGACACATCTTTAAGGAGATTTTAGGCTTTAGGTAAAGTAACATGAATATCAGGGAGTTCTTTTCTTTTTGATTGTTGTTACTCTTTTTTTTTTTTTTTTTTTTTTTTTTTTTTAACAAG
>JACDJE010000585.1:430970-443166 GCA_016647715.1 Pavo muticus | reverse complement strand
CTATTCTTCCTCTTCTGTCATCATACACTGTGATCAAAAATAATCTTGTGTTTTTAAAGTTGTTTTGTTCTTGATTTTTTCCTATTACCCCTGGGAAGGAAGTACTTAAAATTTCTCCCTGGCAAATGCTATTTGCAAACACAATGAGGTTTTATTGAAATCAATAAAGATTAACCAAAACACCAGGAAGCCAAGGGAAGGCCATATCGCTTCAGAAAGCAAGATAAGAGCTTGGGAAAGCTGAGGTCTTTTTGTTTGTTTGTTTTGTTTCGTTTGAGTTTTGTGTGAGCTTTTTGGTATTTATTTTTATAAAAAGAGGTACCACAGAGTAGAAAGCAGTACTGCAAATATTTAATTTATTGCCCATCTCATTCTGTTTGACTCTTGTGCCAGTTATGAAGTATGTTTGTTTGATCCTGACAATTCTTGTTGTGAATGACATTCTGTTACAGTTGGTCATTAACAGTAGTTCATTTCTTTAACATCATAACGCTGTTGAATAAAATCAGATGTAAGTCAAAGACAAACCATCCACAACAAGGTATTCTGTTGGCTCTTTTCAGATCAGGAATTTTATCACTATAGCAAATGTTTTGGCTCACTTGATGCCAAAAGCTATTCTTTGTTGTGAGTGCTTCCAAAGCAGATTTCAGGCCAGACGACTTTGGAAAACAGCACAGCAAAACTGCAAACAGCAAAATTGCCTTTTTAGTTATGTGTAGCAAGTGAAATTAATTAGCCTCTTGTTAGTTCTAATGAGGGAAGATTCTCTGCCTGTTTCCCAATATATGAAATTTTCATTTCTATATACAGCAACCTATGGAACAGCACATATGCTGTCTCAAGTCAGTTTGGAAGCATTCCACCTACCACATCCCCACAGTCTTCTTAAGAGGAAGAGAACTGAATGCCTCCACCTGTAATAATAAAATACCAGAGAGCAATCCATGTCCTGCCCTCCTTCATGCAGAACCAATGAGTACGTATTTATACTCTTTACTAATTAGACCCAGTAGCGTCAGATTTATCATTTTAGTTCTGATAGTCTAAAGCAGATCCAGGAAGTTGTGTCAACAGTTAAGCTTAGCGTGTGATTAGAAGGTGCAGTGCTGTTCTGAATTATACTCTATGACATACAATTTTTCTCGAGTACTGTATAGAGAGAACAAGCAACCATCCTAGGGGGGTGGAAGAAACTCCATGCCTTATAAGATACTGCATCTCCCTATCTGGAAAAAAAGGAAAAAAACCCACAATGTTATGTTTATTTTTCTTTTTAAAATCACCTCAACCTTAAAACTTGCTATGGGTACAAACTATTGAGGAAAAAAAGACAATTCATAAACTTCTTTTAAAATTCTAAAAATACCCTCTGAAGTGTGAAAAGCCACTGATGTTACAAAGATCAGTGATCTGTAATAACTATTATTGTTTCCATTGACCCATAGTAATAATTGACCTGGACTGGAAATAGCAGCACTCAATAATGCATTTCCAATTTTCTGAATGTTCCATTCTCCAAGACACACACAAAAACATCAGTTTACATTAGATTGTCTAGCTTGTAGACTGGTTATGCTTTTGATGACAATAGAACTGTAATAAAAAAAACTAGAAGGTAATGAATATAATATCAAATAATTAAATACAATTCAATAGATGACTGTATATAGCATAAAAAGATAGATTTTTCTTTCAAAAAAAATAATACAAATATCAATATTCATACTGTTATGATATACAGAAACAACTGTGGTTTTGTTATGTGCAACACCGAAAGGTAAGAGAAGGATCATAGAATCCTAGAATCATTTTGGTTAGGAAATACCATCAAGATCAAATTCAACTATTCACTACACTTCAAGTTCACTGCTAAACCATGTTTCCATATGCCACATACGTATGTCTCTTAAGCGCCTCCAAGCTGGTGATTCCACCGCCTAACTGGGCAGCCTGTTCCAATGCCAAACCACTCCTTCTGTGAATAATTTCTTCTTGATATCAAATTTAAACCTCTCCTGATGCAATTTGAAGTTGTTGCTTCATGTCCTATTGCTTGTCACCTGAGAAAAGACCAAAACCCTCCTTGTTGCAGCCTCCTTTCAAATATTTATAGAGTGATGAAGTGTCCTACTTTTCCCCAGATAAAAAAAGCCCCTGTTCCATCAGCTGCTCCTCATATGTCTTGTTTTCTAGTCCCTTCATCAGCTTTGCTGCCTTTTTCTGAACATGCTTGAACAGCTCAATATTCATCTTGCAGTGAGTGGCCCAAAACTGAACACAGTACTCGAGCTGTGGTCTCAGCAGTGCTGAGTATTGAGGGGCAATTGCTTCTCTAGTGCTCCTGGCCACACTATTTCTGATGTAGGCCAGAATGTCTTTGGCTTTCTTGGCCACGTGGGCAAACTGATGGCTCATGTTCAGCCAGGTTCTTTTCTGCTGGTCAAATTTCAAGCCACTCTTCCCCAAATGTGTAATGCTACTCAGGGTTGTTATGATCCAAGTACAGTACATGTAATTTAGCCTCGTTAAATGTCATATGATAGGACATGGCCCACCAATACATCCTATCCAGATCTCCCTTCTCCTACTCTTGAGCCAGATGTTTCTGTTTCAGATTGAGCAAGAGGGAGGGAAACTAAAGCCTCTCAGTAACAAATAGTAATGTATATACTGCACATAGATATGACAGACATATCACACATTTCTATTTTAAGATTTTTATACATCCACAAAATGGTTACACTATAAAGAAGACTTGTAGTTGAAAGAGTAACAAGCAATTCTTTCAGAGGTTAATCTTCCTGGCTTTATTCAGTAAGACTAGAGATAATCTTTAAATTATTTTACAAACTAAACTGAGATCTGAATTAATATTGGATTGGATTTGAAAAAAAAATAATGTTTTCTATGGTTCATTTAGTATCTCTTCCTTCATCTTGATCTTTTGATTTCTGAATGTGTTTAAAACTTAAAAAAAAAAAAAATACTTATGAGCAGATGAAACATTCTTTCAAGAAATCTATTTTAATATTGGTGATTATATGTGGAAAATTACCTTGTAGATCATGAAGAAAACACAGGAGGGACATTTTTGTTTTGCTTTTCATTTTTTGTAAGTACTTTGTTGTTGTTTTGTTTTAGTCTTTGTAGCATGATATGCACAATCCAAATAAGAATATATTAAGTTTCTTTTATTTTGTTTCTTCATGCTCTGCTCCAGGATCTTCTCAGTCAATTTACTTATAAGGCTTATTCCATACATAGAAGTACTATTTCTTACATAGAGGCACTATTTAGGCAAATATCAATTTTTGAACAGATGTACCAGAAGGGCAATCTACCATGTAAAAGTTATTCCAGCTAGCAGTACTATGCTCTTCTTCACTGACTAGGCAAATGGAATCAAGCTTTGTATATCCCTAAAGAATAGGAAAACACTAACAAACATCATGGTTGCAATGTTACAACTGCCATGGGAGAAGGTACATTACTACAAGAAAATGTGAAATGTACATTAATTGCTATTTCCTTCACAATTCTGCAATTAATTTGAATAAGGAGGGAAAAAAAAAAAAAAAAAAAAAAAAGATGTAAGATACTGTTTATTTTTCCATTATTTGTGATTCTATTTTTTAAACAAAAGAAAAAAAAGTGTTGTCGTTGTTTTTTTTAATATGAAGAAATTCACTGTATCAAGAAAAACACCAGATGATTCTATTCTATGATGTAGTAAATGCCTTGTGACTTTTATTAAACTGCTTACTGAGTTTCTGATATTTGAATTAAATGGTAATTACATGTGTATGAATTCTTCTTTGTTTTCTGGCTCAAATCTTGCTTCCTGAGGTATTTCTTGCAATAAGACTCTAGGAGATGAGAGGTGGGTGCTGCCGTGTGGCAATCAACATCAATGTCTGGACATTTTTACATTTGAAAGCATTTCTTCGGAGCTGTTTGCCTTCAGAAGGGAATGCTCAGGACTGTTTACTTTGGACTTGTAAATAAGTTTGTACTGTCACTGGAAAGTATCACAGTTGTCACCATTGTCACCATCATCGCCGTCACTGCTGTGGTCACCGTCATCATCAATGGAACAACAACGATGACCCACCTCTACTGAAGATCAACGACTGAACTACGAACCACACTGGACCCATGGTGGTGACCATCTCCCTCTTGCTTCATATAAAGACTCCTTGCTTCTATTATTTCCTATCTTTTTTACTGCCTTTCTTCCCTTCCCCATCACCTTAATTTGTACCTATAAAGACTCCTTGCTTTTATTTCCTATCTTTCCTATCACCCTTCTTCCCTTCCCCATCTCCCTGATTAAGATTTGTAATAAACTGGTCAGACCAACATTTGAACCATTGTTTCTTATCTCACTCCGGATATACATATACCAAACGACCTTCTCTCCCTCCTATAAATTGGAGTGAGACAACATGGAGATCTAGAAATGTGCAGCACTTAGAAAAGGGAATAATTCAAACACTAAAATGGACTTTTCAATGCTGTTTCAAAAATATTTCATATTTGTCAAATGGAAGTGCTATCAAATTGAGGGTAAACGTTTCACATATAATCTCCTTTTAAATTATGTTATTTTCTTTACTTATCTGAGTTAAAAAAATGCACTTACAGAACTGTTTGCTGGTGAATAAAGCTACTAGATCATAACAATACATATAATGATTATAGACTTACTGAAACTATGGTAGGAATAGATAACCTTTTTTTTCCTATCTGATTTAATTATTGTCTAAAATATCTGTGAAGTTGTGAAGTAACATCTGTAAATAGTTCTTGATTGGTAATTCATTGTAAATGTGCTATGGGATTTCAGTATGTATTTAATTTCTAATTATATTGTTAATTATTATAACTATACAATCAGCATTCCCCTTCTTTTTAATCTACCTTTAAAAAGATAAAATTTAAACAACCATTACTAAGCTAGCCTGCATTTTTAGTCAGAAAAGAAACAGACATATCCAGAGGGCAATTTATCTCACCTGCTTGAAAAACCTCTTTCTTTCAATTACATAAATCACCTTTGAAAGTGTATGTATCTCTGAAGGGAAAAAAAAAAAAAGAAAAAAGAAAAAAATATTAAAAAAAAAGAGAGAAAAATCTTAGACTAACCAGTTTATAGTTGGGTGCTTAATTTTTAGATATTCCAGTGTTAGATCAAGCAAATCGTTCCCTTACAAATGAGCAACCCTCTCTGCCTGTTACATATGAAAACTGAACAAGAAGTATGATTTCATTGTGACCAAAGACTTTCAAAAACTCAAGTAAATCCATGTTTGCTTGAACTCCAGAGTAGTTTTAGTCTCTAAATTTGCTCAGCTCTGCTAAGAGAACTCCAGGTTTCTGCAGGAAAAAATGCTATTAACTCTTATCTCGATAGTAAGTTAAGTTGTCAAAGTGACAATATGAACAATAAAACCACTATCAGCCACAATATTTCTGAAACAGCCAGCCAACGGGTCTTTTCTTTATGTAAAAATTTGGTTATGTATCAAGTTGTTTGCTTTCATTATCTTAGTTTCATCAAGACATTGTACTAAATCTCTCTGTCTAAATAAAGGAAGCAATTTATCACAAAAATAAATAAATAAATAAATAAATAAAAATTGAGCTCATATTATTATTAACCCAAGTCCAGTAAAATATTTTTTCTGATCTTTAAGAATTGTGGTGAGCAAGGAGTAAGTTAGTATTCAGGAATCTGAGGTATCTAATTCATCAAGAATTTTTACCTAAATACAGTCCAAGATCAGGTGATGGATTCAGAATGCTATGAAAATCCAAAGTATTTTATTATTAAGGAAGTAATTGTTTTTTTCCGAGTGGCCAGAACTTCAACATACAGTACGCATTTCAGAGCAAAGCAAGGTAATTAATTCATCTGACAAGACGCTGACTGTTCCAGAGGAGCTAGGAGAAGAGAAACAATAATCTATATTAATGCATTATATGACTACCAGTATACAACTCAGTAAATTAAATAGGATTGCAGTCTGTAGTTTGTTGGCTTGTAGGAACTTCGAGAGACATGGTAGCCAAAATGAAGCCCAAAATAGGCACAAGCTTCCTCCTGATGGCTAGCTGGAACACCAGAGGACTTCTTCAGTGTGGTATTAATCATAGAATCATAGGATCATAGAATCATAGAATAGCCTGGGTTGAAAAGGACCATAATGATCATCTAGTGTCAACCCCCCTGCTGTGTGCAGGGTCGCCAACCACTAGACCAGACTGCCCAGAGCCACATCCAGCCTGGCCTTGAATGCCTCCAGGGATGGGGCATCCACAGCCTCCTTGGGCAACCTGTTCCAGTGCTTCACCACCCTCTGAGTGAAAAACTTCCTCCTAATATCTAACCTAAACCTCCACTGTCTTAGTTTAAAATCATTCCCCCTTGTCCTATCACTATCCATTTTCCAGTACTGTGAGCAATATGGTCCTCACAGCACTCATTTCTGGCATGAGGAGGTTATAACTTCAGCTTGAAAGATATGTCTTAAAGAGAAGTCAATTAAAAATATCATATCCATGACTTCATTGTAATTTGCAAGCAGTATGTAGAAAGTGAGTTGGAAGAAGCTGGAATGCTCTCCCTGAACTAACTTGATAAGGGCCATCAGAAAAGACATGTAATTAATAGTTTTTAGCTCTATCGTATTACATTGTACCTTACTCTGTACTTTGGCTTGTATGAAACAAAAGCCATATCATTATTATTTTAAGCTTTACATAAAAAGTCATTAAAAGTGAATGTTAATACACTGTGTAATACAGTGTAAAAAACACTCGTTAAAAAAAAAAAGAGAGATGTTATGGAATATAATCTGAGTTAAATTGTTTCTTACTAATTGTTTTCAGAAAAATAGTTTTTCTTTAAAAATAATGTGATCAGACTACAAATATATTGAAGGTGATCTTTCTCTCTACTGGAACACATTTGTGTTTTTTCCAGAGGGAAAAAAAAATAAGAGACACATGCAAAACATCTGGGCACATATGCAAAACATCGTAACCAAGAATTTGTATGTTTAAGAAACGACAAAGGAATCTGAAGAAAAAGATGGTCAAACATATCAAGTGCAGATGGTCTTTTCCTGTGTTTAACAACTGATATGTGTGATACTTCAACACAGTAGTCCCCAGCAGCTGAGATGACTAGAAAGGAAAATCTCATGCATGTTTTTCAGCTTTCCTATCAAGCATTACTTTCTGTTATGGTGTATTTCTTTGTAAGTTTAGAAACCATTTTCATGTACTAGCTACTTTATCATAAGGATATCACAACTGCAAGAAGGATTTTGTTCATGAAAGACTGCTGAGTTGAACCCTGCAAGTTCACCTTCCAAGAGTGTGTGAAGAACAAGCCCTTAAAAATAACTCGAGATTTGAGCAAAGCGTACTCCAAAGAGATATTCACTTTCTAGCTCCACTGCTGCTTTATCTAACCTGGACCCCAAGTTTTTGACCATCTTTCAGTGTCACAAGGGAAAGCAGTGCCAAGGCCCCTCTCCTGCCCTATGCTGAAAGCAGGATGATCGTGCTCAGTCTGATCCACAGTGACATGGAATGATCACAGCTTTCAGTAGAAATGTGAGTACCAGATGCTCGGCACTTCTGCAAGTAAGGTCACTATCTAATATTTATACAATCTTTCTCACAGTAATCCACCATTCTGCACAGGAAGTTTAGGATTTAAGCCATTTTCCTTACTGAGTACCAAAGCCACAAAAAGTTTATTTCTCTAAGAGGTGAAAGGACCTTCCTCATTTGCCCTGTATCTTCTGCAGTTTAAACTCTTCAGAGAAGTGACAGTCTGTCAGTATGGTCTTGTACCTCTCTCAGCTTTATTGTCACTAGGAATCAATACTAACTCCAGTGATGTCACTCAGTTTGAGCAAGTTTCCCCAATGAAAAGCACCTAACTCAAATGGTCACACCAACTACAGCAGTACCAGTGTTGACATCTCAATCAGCAGATCTCATGGATGGGCTCTTTCACACCACAACCTTGCTCAATACAACCACAGGCTATAACAGATAAGAGATTTTATGCGAGGTTGAGGCGACTACAATTGCCTACATCCTTGTCACTTGTGAAAGTTTTCCAGGGTTGCCAGACATGAAATAAATAAATAAATAAACAAACAGATAAATAAACAGCATTTGATATTCCCTTTCAGAAGTGATTTCTTCTGATTGATTAATCTGGAAATATTTCCATCTGTCACTGGAACACTGCCCCAAAAAAAACCAAGCCATTTCA
The DNA here is from genome assembly GCA_016647715.1 of Pavo muticus. NCBI lineage: Eukaryota > Metazoa > Chordata > Aves > Galliformes > Phasianidae > Pavo > Pavo muticus. Next base: position 434,867 of record JACDJE010000585.1, on the reverse strand, counting down.
GTTTCTGTACCTGCTACATCCAACTTAGTTAGGTCAAATTAGTACTCTATTTTACCATAGCAATAATGTACTTCTTCTAGTGTGTTCATGAATAAATAGGGCACTTCCTGGACGGCTTGTCATGTGAACTCACTCTTCTGTTTTGTTGTTTACCTGAATCTGTGATATTTCAGGAATCTTACAGAAATGCTCCTTCTTATTCCTTCTTAGTCACTCACTAATTACAACAGAATCTTGGATGCGATACCACTGTGTGCAAAGGAATGTAATTTTGAAATACAGATATATTCAGTGATAATAAGATTTGACATGGTAAAATGCAATCTAAAAAGATATGTTAGGCTAAATTTGACGAGATGGGATTGAGGTTAAAAACTGCTGACATTTTATCTTCAGAAAACATACCTGTAAATAGAAATATAATGAAATCTGTGAATGTTTTCCTGGGACTTTGGGAATGGCTTACAAATGAAAAAAAAAGAAGCCAGGAATGAAAGTACTCCACCACTTCTTTCCCACCCCTTATCCCATGTCCCATACACAGCTGCATTATCTCTCCTTAATCAGGAGAAAGGCCAGGTTGGATGAGGCCCTGGGCAGCCTGGTCTAGTATTAAATGTGAAGGTTGGTGGCCCTGCCTACGGCAATGGGGGTTGGAGCTTCATGATCCTTTAGTATGATCCCTTCCAACCCAATGATATGATTCCATGACTTATTGGACACAATACCCTTTAAGGATCCTCTAAGTCTTACTAGATGTTGCTAGTGTCTAAAAATATACAATATTATTGAGGTACCAGTTGCTCCAATACCTTTAAATTCTGCTGTTACACTTGTGGTTTAATAAAATAAAATGTATCAAGTATAATGAAAAAAGGAATGCTGTAATAGTATTGGCATAGTCTACTCTATCAGAAACCTCAGGGAAATGTGGCTGAGATGGTTAAGAAAAACGGTACAATAATAGGTCAGTAATTTTAAGACGATAAGAAGAAAAGGAGATAAACTGGGATATCAGTGGGAAATAAAAGTTTAAGATAGAATTTTACAGGGACTTCAGATTCATTCGCAAGAAAACTACTTATTCGCTAAAACTAAGATTATAATCAGTCTACAGAATTCAAACTCCACATAAATCAGTGTCAAAATCTGACTGAAATCCAAATGAGTCAATATTTTTCCATTGAAATGAATGAAATTAGAGCAGATGTGAGTCAGCTAAAAGCATCTGTCATGTCCAGCTAAACTAACTGGAATGTGTTTTGAGTTTATGAGCACCTTTCAAACTGAATGATCTGCAGAACAGTTCACATGAATGAGAATTTAGTGAAGGACTTGGGTACTTTGATTGCTATCTTAAATTATACATGTTTGCTGTGAACTGTATATACAGTACTGCCTGTTCTACTTTTGCTAAAATCAAATGGTAAAGATATAAACAAGGTCAGTAAGGGCAGTACTCACTGAGGAGTTTCAAAACCTGGAGATTAGTGAATAATAAATATAGCTAGCCCTTTTATTAGTGCTCTGACACTCTGATCTTTAAATCATGTATGATTATTGTGTAAATGTCATTTTGGAAATAAATTGATATTAAAATGATAGTATGTTTCAAAGGGATCCACTGAATCAGAGCCTAATTCTGCTGCCACTGACTTCAGGAAGAATAGGGCGAATCTTTAATTCAAACAATGAGTTCTGTGCAACTATTTGGACTGTGATTTTAACTGTAGTTCTAGGATAAAAAGGAGGATAAGGATCTGGGGGTGCTAGCTGAGAACTGGCTGAACATGAGCCAGCATTGGACCCAGATGGCCAAGAAGGCCAATGACATCCTGGCTTGTATCAGAAATAGTGCCAGCAGGAGCAGGGAGGTGATCATGGCCCTGTACTCAGGTCTGGTGAGACAACACCTCGAGTACTGTGTTCAGTTTTGGGTCCCCCACTACAAGAAAGACATTGAGGTCCTGGAATGTGTCCAGAGAAGGGCAACAAAGCTGGTGAGAGATCTGGAACACAAGTCTTATGGGGAGCAACTGAGGGAAGTGGGATTGTTCAGTATGGAGAACAGGGGGCTCAGGAGAGACCTTACTGTTCCCTACAACTACGTAAGAGGAGGTTGTGGTGAGGTGGGAGTTGACCTCTTCTCCCAGGCAGCAGTGATAAGGATGAGTGGTAATTGCCTCAAGTTTCAGCAGAGGAGGTTCACGTTGGATATTAGGAAAGGCATTGGAACAGGCTGCCCAGGGAAGTGATGGAGTCACCGTCCCTGGAGGTTTTCAAGAAACGGGTAGATGTGGCACTTAGACACATGGTTTAGTGGGCATGGTGGTGATAGGTTGATGGTTAGACTAGATAATCTTAAAGGCCTTTTCCAGCTTTAATGATTCTATGATCCTATGATTCTATGAAAAGAGGAAGAATTTTTGTTTTGAAGGAAAAGCTTTTGCTTCCCTGTGTGTCTTTAGTGCCCAAGCTGATGTCAAACACTTGCATGCTGTGCTTGCCATGGAGGGTGGAGATGTTGAAGGTTGTCCTCACACCACGTGATTTAGACAGTTCAGTTTCTTACACAACCTTTACCTTTGTGACAGGTAGCTCCACTTTACTTGATAAATGCAACTGCTTACCAGGATTGTAATTCTTGAATGCTCAGCAGCAGCCTGGATCCAGACCACTGAACACTTACTTTAAGGCTAAAGACAGGGATTTTGCAGAGAGCCAGTACCTAACACAGTATAGGTTAGCTACCCTTTTGATAGCCCAAGATGTCAAGGAAATGTGTAACTGGTCTGGCACTATCCATGGGTTCTCAAGAGCTAATAATTTAATGCCTAGTTCTATGATAGTTTTACAGCCTAGCCAACAGAGACTGGATATGATAAAATGAGAACACAAGATTTTCTGCCACAAGGATACACTGGGTTCCAAGACAGCTGGAAATTGCCACTGCAGCTCTAATTTGTGCACTTTCCCCCAACCCACTTGTAGTAAAATCCTCAGAACACTTCCATTTTGTGCAGACACGAGGTCTTGTCTACACTCCATAAGTTGAGCCAGCTTCTACTTCTCGCTCTTCCTGCTTGCACCCACAGCACATCAAAGAATCATAGACACATTAAAGTTTGGAAAAGATCTCCAAGATCATCTAGTCCAACTGTCAGCCTATCAGCACTATGCACACTAAACCATGTCACTAAGTGACATATCTACATGTTTCTTGAACAACTCCAGGGACTGTGACTTTACCATTTCCTTGGGCAGCTAATGTTTGACTACTCTTTTGGAGAATAAATTTTTCCTCATGTCCAACTTGAACCTTCCCTGGTGCAACTTGAGACAATTACCTCTCATCCTATCGCTGTTACCTGGGACAAGAGGCCTACTCCCACATCATCACAAGCTCTCTTCAATTAGTTGTAGAGAGCGATAAAGTGGTCTGCCCTGAGTCTCCTCTTCTCCAGACTGAACAATCCCAGTTCCCTCAGCTGCTCTCCCTAAGACTTGTGTTCCAGACCTGTCACAGCTTCATTGCCCTTCTCTGGACAAACACCAGGGTGTCAACGACTCTCTTGTAGCGAGAAACTGAACATAGTACTCATTCCACAGGAATTAGTTTGTTCATTTAGTTTTTAGATACACTTGCTTCCTCTTTCCAGATAGGAACACCTCCATCCCCTGCTGGTCCCACTGCCTCCCTCCACACACAGCCCACCCCGCACAGAGACAAGCGCTCCGCCGCGCACAGCGCGACCTCACTACCCGCTGCCCGCCCGTGACTATTGGCTGAACCCCCTCCCTCCCCGCAGCGGCCCTCCCGAGAGGAGGGGGAGTGTCGTGGGCGGTGCGCTCGGCGCAGCCCAGCCCAGCGCGGCGGCGGCGGCGGCGGCGGCGGCG
>JACDJE010000585.1:400676-418780 GCA_016647715.1 Pavo muticus | reverse complement strand
TTTTTTTTTTTTTTTTCTAATATAAGTTATAGTTACTGAGGCAGAAAAAAAGTTGCAGGAATTAGCTTTATGTTCTATTCTAATAGTGTGGGAAATATCCTGAAGGAACCATTTGAAGGTTATTTGCCTTTTTAGTTCTTAACAGGTAATTCAGATCTATTAAACAATTTGCAATGAGAAATAATTTACAGTTTTATTAGTTAAAGTATGTGTAAAAATACCTATGCATGCAGTGTTACTATTTCCTTTTCATTCTCTGTACCAAAGTGAAGCAGCAAATAATAATAAGCAGCATGATTCTATGATTCTATAAGAATATAAGACTGCCATCTGCATTCTGATATAGAAAGATTAAAAAATTTTGGTTCACAAACAAATGTGAAGTTAAAGAGCTCTGTTTTTCACATTACAGATGAGAAAAACACTTTAATTCTTACCAGCACAGGTTGATAGGCTGTGTACATCATCTAACATGCTGTGTGCTAATATTTCAGTGTTTTCAGCTCTATTTTCATTCTAGTTTCATCAGGAATGAATTTTAAATGCCAAATTTCAACTCCTCAATATTTCTGTAGACAGTGTACTTTGGACAGATGCTTAGAAAACATTTTGAATGAAGAAATAGTGAATCATTTATGATGCATTCAGTCATTCATTCCACAGCTTGGGAAAACAAATATATGGTTAGTGTTAGAGCTGCAGTTTTTCTTGTTGCTAACCAATGCTGCTAGTAAGCAGTAAGTATTTAAGTCAAATACATTATATGGAACATATAAACTGTGTTCAAATTGAGATCTCTTGCATCCTAAGCATGTAGTTAGATTTTGTTCTCCTTCCTGCAGCCCTAGCAAGGAAAATTCAGTGTTCTGTCCTTCTATCTACTTTGTCTTATTTTCTGTCTTCTGAGTTTTAGCTAAATGTTAATCTTCAGAGCAAGTCAGTGAGGTAAGAACACTTCGTGCAGAATAGGAGCAAAGACAGTGACAGCTTGATTCCACTACCTGTGTGTCAGCATCTTGTGGCACTTGAGATGCCTTAAGGTGTTCCATCTGGCCTCCAGCTGCCAGTCTGGAAGAGTGCAGCTTTTCCACCAATGCACTGTCATAACTGCCAGCCCAGTGTGGATGCTCTGAATATTTTAGAAGGGGTCCACTCAACCCTTGCATGTGTTAAAGTGAGTTTTTGATGAGATTCAGCTCCATGTTTACACAACTACACGGAAATCACAGAATCACAGAATCATAGGGATTGGAAGGGACCTCCAGAGATCATCGAGTCCAACCCCCAATATCTACAGGCAGCTAGCAACCTGTGAACAGGGAGCTTAAGCTTCCATTATTGACTGTGAAAGTCACATCAACACCGTCAACAGAACTTGAGGGTCCTTCAACTTGCTGTAAAGTAGATATTCAACTCAAGATTTAGTTGTTCTGAAAATTAATGTCAAGTGCCGTCTTTCCAGATAGCACTTGGCCTTCTCAAATTTCTGCGCAGGACTATCAGGATCATTTGTGCCTTTTTGGTGTGGTAGATAAATGCCAAGTGTGCAAAGTTAACACCTAAAACAATGTAAGAAAATTATAGATTGGTGTGTTTATACCACTACTATACATATTGAGTATATCAACCCCTAGGCTTCGCTGAGTAGAGCTTGGCAGACTACAGAAGGAGCTTAACACCTAGATTATAAAGAGACTAAAAAAGAAAAAGACTTATCATATCTAACTGTTAAGTTCTGAAGACTAAATGAATTTATACCTGCTAACTATGTTGATTTTAAGAGAACCATCCATGACCTCTGCTGTGAGTGAAGAGCTGAAGTAGCTTTTTTTTTTCTTTCTTTCTTTTTCTTCCAGGCATTTCAGGTCCTTGATAAACACTGGATTTTTACCACTGCACAAACTTTACAGTTTACTCAAGCTAAGATTTAACTTCTATGTTTCAGTGAAAGAGCATAAATTTAGGTCATGAACTGAGGTACAGACTGCAGTGTTAGGCACTTCCTCTAGCACTATAATTCATGGAGAGAAACTGGTGTCTCAGACTGCATCAGAGCTGTCAGGGAGCTGAGGAGAAAGCCATTTCCACCCAGTGCAGGTTCTTAAAGTTCACGATTTGTCTTTCAAACACTTTTTTATAAGCAGTGGAATTCCATCCACTTGGGCTTCACTGTTTAAAATGTTATCATGGCTTTATACTTCTTTTTTTTTTTTTTTTTTTTTTTTTTTTTTTTACTTGATTATTCAGTGCAAGTCACTCCCATAGAATACAATAAAACATGTACCCCTCATTTATATGATGTTTGTTAGAACACGCTTGGAGGAAATGAGAAATTTAATCTTTCAGAGTTCTCTGTGTGTCCAGGGGGAATGCTGAAAGCACCTCTTGGTAAGGACACTTTCCATTCTTCTTTTCAGGACTGAGCTATCATATTTAAATCAAGGTCTTAAATGTCAAAATCCTCCTAGACTGAGAAGACACCAGCATGCACTGCCTACTAGACTGGGGACTCCTGGTCTTCAACTGCTGCTACAAGCAATTTTAAAGCTTGTCTTTAAGCAACCATGGACAGGGAGAGAGAAAAACAGGAAAAAAAAAATTAGGAGGAAAGAAAGCTGAAGTAGGTAGCTAATTAGCTACTGCTCTGGCTCCCACCCAGTTTACTTCATGGTTTATATAGAAGCATGACAAAGCTTGGCCCATCACATAAAGACTGTGTTAAAGTGAAGTGATTTGACATAGGTCACGTAAAATTTTAGTTATGGAAATGAGAACTGAAAACCAATTCTAGTGCTCTTTCCTCCAAGATCAGCAGCTTCTGGTGCTAATAAATAAATAAATAAATAAATAAGAGAACTTTGAACCTCTGAAATCCTTACATTGTAGATCTTCCTCAGAGCTGTTTGTCTCCTTATATTTCAGGATTTATAGGCGCATTAAATTCAATCTCATTTTCATTATACCTACTGTAATCCCATTAAAATTGCATTCTCAAGATAGTTCTGTGGTAGAAGTCTTCCCCTGCCTAAGGCTCTGTTTTATGAAGAATGTATTTATAAAGCATCCGACTGGCAATCTGGGTATGAAACAGAACTACATTTCAGAATGTGTTTTACTTGAGGACAGACTGAAGTAGAAAAGAGCAAAACAGAACGAGTGTAAGTAAATGCAATGAAAATGAAAGGATCCTTCACAAAGATTGCATGTGGGAAACAAATAGATGCAGTCAGAAATGATATGAGGAATATTCTGTGTCTACTGGATTTACTATGTATAATCAGCTGTGCTAACAGTCCCTTTTCTTAACCTATAAGTATGAGAGCTTGTCACAGAGCATCTGGATTTCCTAACGCAAAGTGCTAGCACAAAATATATTAAAAACTGATTCTCATTCTCAGCAGGTCAGAGTTGTACATAGAAATAAGGGCTTTGAGTAGAATATCTCTGAAGTGTCTGTTTCATTACGATAACAGGATCTCTTTCCGTGGTGATTTTCTGTAATGTTATTATGTTGGATGCATTCATTTTTGCTAACTAAGGACAAAAGATCTTATTAGAAACATTTGTATCTTCTCAGCCAAAATAAAAGCTGATACTGTGACATAATGTTTCCCCAGGAATAGAGAATGCTGTTAATGAAATGAGATTTTTTTTCCAACAATACACAAATACCAGACATGCTTTGGTGCTCACTTTCTTAAAATACAAAATGATAAGATAACCTTCATTTTCATATTTATAAGCAGAATAAACATTTAATTCCAAGAGTAAGAAGAGAGTTTTAATAAAATGCTGTTAGTATAGGGTAGGTCCCATAGATGTTTTCTGTTCAGATGTATTCAAATAACTCCCTTGCATATCTATCTAAAAATCCTCTACATGTTTTGAGTTTTATTTTGTTTTGTTTTTCCCTCTTTATAAATCATAAGATAAAAGCAAAGGTCACACAGCTGTCTTGTTGTTCTCTTTGATTTATTCTCATTTACCAGGCTAACTTCAGCTGAGTTAAAAACACAAGAAAGCTCATCTTTAATTGGCTTTTCTTTGAATTTGAATTGAGTTTTCAGAAAAATCATGCATGAGCTTATGTATCTAAATAGTAAATACATGAACATCTGAAAATGCAGTAAAGCAAGCAAGCATGCAGGAAAAATGAAAGTTTCAGTCTTAACTGTTCAACATAACTAATATATTAAGCTCCTCAAGGATGGTTATCACTGTGTTTTTGTAAGGAAAACAATTCAGTACCTTTAGATGTATGTACTTAGGAACTCACATCCTCAGAAGCTTTGCTGCTCTCCTTTCAGGAACTGAATAGTCTCATATCTCACTAATGTAAACCCAGTTTAAAAGTGTATAAGTGTGTATTTGTTCAAATTAAACTATCATAACAGTGGAAGACTGTGTGGAAGAAATAACACCAGAGGGTGTTGGTCGATGCTCAGCTGAAAATGAGCCAGTAGTGTGCCCAGGTGGCCAAGAAGGCCAACAGCATTCTGGCTTGCATCAGAAATAATGTTGTCAGCAGGAGCAGAGAAGTGATCATCCTTCTGTACTCAGCACTGTTGAGGCCACACCTTGAGTACTATGTTCATTTTTGGGGCCCTCACTACAAAGAAAGACATTGAGGCCCTGGATCATGTCCAGAGAGGAGCAACAAAGCTGGTGAGATGTCTGGAATGCAAGTCTTATAAGGAGAAGCTGAGGGAATGGAGATTGTTTAGTCTGGAGGAGACGCAGGGGAGACCTTGTAGCTCTCTACAACTACCTGAAAGGAGATTGTGGAGAGATGGGAGTCAGCCTCTTCTCCCGGGTAAATAGCAATAGAACTAACGGGTATGGCCTCAAGTTGTGCCAGGGGAGGTTCAGTTTGGATATTAGGAAAAATTTCTTCTCTGAATGAGTGGTCAGGCACTAGAACTGGCTGCCCAGGGAGGTGGTTGAGTCACTGTCCTTGGAGGTGTTCAAGAAATGTTTAGGTTATGTACTGAGGGACATAGTTTAGTGGGGAGATATTGATGGTAGGTGCACAGTTGGACTGAATGATCTTGTAGGTCTTTTCCAACCTTGGTGATTCTGTGACTCTATGATCATTTTGTATGCAAAAATCAAATGGGTGATTATTGTCCATCCCCATTATAACTGCTCTGAGGACATAAAAAAGGAAATGCTAAAGTAAATTACATTTTCTATTATCCTTGGTGTTAAATCTGAATCAGTATCTATAAAACAATAATTATATTTGACATAACACATAGAACAAATATCTTAATGAACAGTACTCTGAACACTTAATACTTATTTTAAATTTTAACTCAAAATATAATGAAACTTAAAACTGGTGAAGACTGAGTTTTACATTTCATAAGCATCCAGAAATATCGGTTCACAATTCATTCCTAGCTCATGTTCATCCAATTTAAGATTCAGGCATTTGTATAAACAAGTTACGAGTAGATACACCTAAGATTTCTTCTCCAGTCAAGGAACACCAGAAGTATCCTTCTTATTCAGATTTTACATGGCTTATGATAGTTTTCACACTGCTCCTAGTTCACTCCAGAAATGCAGTAAGCAGGATTCCTACAAAAATACCTCAGTAAATCACAAATTAAATAGAATGAATCTAGCATCTTTAATAGAACAGTTATCATTTTTTCCTTCTCAAATTACAGTACATGGTAAACAGTCCTAAACTGTTGTGGAGTATAAAACCTTTATACAAATTAACACAACTTCTTCTGCTTTTCTGAATGTGGAAGACTTGTTTTTGCATATGTGTTTTACTTTAGTATGGTAAGTGTGGATGAAAATTTCTTTGAAGTTATTGGAATATATGCATTTAACAGACTTGACATTTACCTGTCATTTTGTTGTTTATAAAAAATGAAAACCTATTTAATTCTTAAAAAAAAGACTTAAATACAGCAGACATAGAGGAAGTGAAAAGAATATCCTTCCTACTCTGTCTTCACTGGTCTGCAGGTAATAGTTTGCAGAGAGCTGAGTATGTAGTTGCTTGTTGGAAGTTGCCCACGTGATGAGAAATTGGAATGACAAAAGCAGTATGTGAAAATGTGTTGGAGTAAAAAAAAATCCTTCTAGCCTAATAAAAATACAGAGTACTAATAAGATTTTTGAATGTTGCAGATGTCAAATAGAACACAATATCTTAGAACATCATTACCTCTTCAGCAAGTATCAGAAGGTCATAGGCAAATTCAGATGATCCTCTTTACTTTGAAGGTAAAGGCTATTTAGAAATAATTTACTTGAACTCAGGGTACTTTTGAATTGGGTGTTCTACAAGATGACCTGAGTGAAAAAAAAAAAAAAAGAAAACTGATGTATGAAATCTATCTTCACAAGACATGCAATTTTTACAAACTGTTTTCAGATAATGGTTGAAAATAAGCTACTGTAAAATTGAAAACTTTGTAGAAGTTTTATGGTTTTTTTTCACTTTCCATCAGCTTTGGAAAACTAAAAAATAGAAAGGCGAACATAGTAAAAACTTTGAACTATCTGGAAGGTATTAAAGATAATAACGTAAATTGTAAGATCCATTTGAACACATCCCTTAATGATCAAACTCTAGGCTAAAGTTTCCTTGCGCTAGGCTAAATTTTCTTGGGCTTTGGACACATAATTGCTTCCTAAGGTAGCTTTAAGAGCTTTTAAGAATTAGATGCCTTCCTCCCTAAAAGGGAAAAACAGAGGAAAAAAAAAAAGGGAAAATAAAAAATAATAAATACATGAAAAAATAGCAAGGAATTAGAAGGAATTTGATGTAGCTAGTAACAGTGGCACAGGTTGTTGCACTAGTAAGAAGTTAACAATTTAAAGAGTTGTGCTGATGGATGATTTGTTTAAATTGCAGATTAACTACATGAATACTGATGATATGCCAGTATTCAACAAGGCTAAATAGGATGACCAAAATATCTGCATGTCCAGTATCTATAAAATTGAGACAAAATAAAGAAAAAAGCTGATTTAGAACTAAGATCGTCATGAATTTAAGGACAATATATAGCAATTAATGACAGCAAAAAAAGATACTGTGGAAAACTCATCTTGTGAAGCAAGCTTGAATTAACTCCTTAAATAAATTACAAGTTTTGTAAACTCAAGGTTTAACAGTCAATCTGATATAAGATATTTGTCTCTGAATCAAGTTACAGACTTCAGAAGTTAGCCTTGTGTATTTTTTAAAGCAATTTTAGTCATTTCTAAAGTTGCTAAACAGATGCTACTAAAAAGTTCTCAGTAGAGAAACATCATTTAATGAAGATTCTTCACAGAAGATCTCTGTGGGTAAGATCTTTCATTTTATTTAGTATTTTTAATGAATGAACTGATAACAATTATAAAATCGTTTATGGTGCAAGCACTGCAACTGCAGGATAAGGAAGGAGAACAATAAACTCTCATAGGCGAAGTATGGATTTTATGTTAATTTTTACACTTACATATGGGCATATATGTGTGAAATATTTACTGTACATTCTCTTTGCAATTATTAAATATGAAATACTCATTTCTGAGTAAAGACAGAATTCTGGATTAAATATATGTGAACATTTTTCACTTAAATTTTATTAAATTTTATTAAATTTTAATTTAATTTTATAACTATACTAGGAAGAGCTGAATTAGTAAGAAATTAAAAGCACAAAATGAGTAGATTTTTTTCTCTATCACTGTATTAGATTAGATCTAAATGTCTGTGTTTGATCAGATTAATCCAAACTAACAATTACGTGTTAAATTAAGCCTACTCATGTTTAGTACAATTAAATCTAAAATAGTATACCTCACAGTTCTACAGAACTGAGTTAGAAGGCTTTTAATAGTGTCTAATATTAACTCTGAATTATAGAAATCACAATAAAACCAATGGACTTTAAAAAAATGTGTTAATTTTTTCAAATATTCACTCATTCTTATATTTACTAAGTAGACATTTCTCTATTACTGTAATTATTGGGTACACAAATAAAAGCAGAGATGTTCTCATATTGAAAATAAAGTATTCCCCATCAGCATATTTTTACACTTATTGGGAAAGGGTGAAATTTAGAAATTGATTAATATAAACAGATCAATATTATAGTTCAATATTAAAGTACAAGCAGCATCATGAAGAATGTTCCTTAGGATAAGACAGAAAAAGAATTAAGGACTTTTTTTTTCCTAAATATGTAAAGTAAGTTTTGCCCATAATCAGTCCCTATATATAGAACTACCGAAAAATATTAAATCGATTACAAAGGTATTAATATCTTTTCACACATTATCAATGTACCCAATGTATTACTTCTCTTAGGAAAATGTTCTTCTGTCTCTTCTCCTACACCAGTTAGACAATGGAAAATAAAATACAACGGGGTATAGTGAACATTAATATTTATGCATATGTAGATGTTCATGCATATGCATGTGTGACGCATGTGAAAATGATACAACATGAATCCTAAATGGGAGACATGCGTTTCAACTCTGTATTTAAGTATTTATGTTAACCTTACTGTTGTCCCTTGTACAACTGAGCCCCCTATTACTGATCAGTACTTCCTTAGCTTTTCCTGAACAACCTGGCTGTACAGTTTCATCTCTTGATTAAGGCGAGGTAAGTCACTCTTAGAAAGTCTTGGAAGAACCTCAAACAAAAACAGGTTGGATCAGAGAAATAATTTTGGCCCATCATTCAGATGGTCACACTCTGTACAGGGTTCGCTCTGTAGGTATGGTGAACTGCTGTATTATGACTGGGGAAGGAGACATTGGAAATAAAACTTCTACTTGGCTGCTATCAAACTGGATATCATAGAATCGTAGAATGGCCTGGGTTGAAAAGAACCACAATGATCATCTATTTATTTTCAACCCCCCTGCTATGTGCAGGGTCACCAACCACTAGACCAGGCTGCCCAGAGTCACATCCAGCCTGGCCTTGAATGCCTCCAAGGGTGGGGCATCCACAACCTCCTTGGGTAATCTGTTCCAGTGTCACCACCCTCTGTGTGAAAAACGTCCTCCTAATATCCTAAACCTCTCCTGTCTCAGTTTAAAACTGTTCCCTGTATACTACATGATGTTATGATGTGGAATACCGATAACCAAAAATCATAAAACCATGACATTCCCCCTTGTTCTATCACTATCCACCCTTGTAGACAGCCATTCCCCCTTCTGTTTATATGCTCCCTTCAAGTACTGGAAGGCCACAATGAGGTCTCCCTGGAGCCTTCTCTTTTCCAAGAGCAAGAGAAACAAGAGAACAAGCCCAGTTCCCTCAACCTTTCCTCATAGGAGAGGTGCTCCAGCCCTCTGATCATCTTAGTGGCCCTCCTCTCGACCCACTCCAAGAGCTCCACGTCCTTCCTGTACTGGGGGCCCCAGGCCTGGATGCAGTACTCCAGATATGGCCTCACAAAAGCCGAGTAGAGGGGGACAATTACCTCCCTCTCCCTGCTGGCCACCCCTTTTTCAATGCAGCCCAGAACACAGTTGGCCTTCTGGGCTGCAAGCACACACTGCTGGCTCATGTCCAGCTTCTCATCCACCAGGACCCCCAAGTCCTTCTCCGCAGGGCTGCTCGCAAGGAGATCCTCCCCCAGTTTTGTATAAATACCTGGGATTGCCCCAACCTAAGTGCTGCACCCTGCACTTGGCCTTATTGAACCTCATTAGCATTCAGAAGTCCTGTGGGATCTTAGTAATTACTGGGCAGAGGACTGCTGTTAAGAGAGGAACACTGAACAGAGCAACTGAACCATTACTATATAACTGGCTAGAACTAACTCAGAAGTATTGGATGTAGTATCAAGCTATTGCTCTTGTGAGACTGGTAATTGCTTACATGCAAGATAGATAGCCATACTGGTGGGAGTACAACAAAGTTCTACTGATATGACTGAGGGGTTGGAGCATCTTTCCTGTGTGAGAAGGCTGAAAAAGATGGGCTTGTTCAGCCTGGAGAAGAAAAAGATCAAAGGGAAACTTACCAAAGTCTATGAACACCTGAAAGGAGGGTGCAGAGAAGATGGAGCCAGATTTTTGTCAGCAATGCTCTGTGACAGTACAGGAAGCAATTTGCACAAACTAAAGTACCAGATGTTCCATCTGAACATCAGTGTAATGGTTTTGCGTGGGATACAATTAATTTACTTTGTTGAGGCTCATACAATGCTGTGTTTTGGATCTGTGATGAAAACAGCCATGCTAACATAGCACTCTGATATTTTCAGTTGTTGAAGAGCAGTGCTTACACAGAGTCAAGAACTTTTCTGCTTCTTGTGCTGCCCTGTCAGGGAGGGGCTGAGGGTGCACAAGGAGCTGGAAGAAGACACAGCCAATACAGCTGACCCAGACTAGCCAAAGAGCTATTCTATACCATATAACATCACTCTCAACAACAAACACTAGAGGAAGGAGGAAGGCGGGATGTTTCCCCATTCTGGTTGGGGAGAGTGAGTGAGTGTTTGTGTGGTGCTCAGCTGCCTACTGGGTTAAATCACAGCAGTCCTTCTAACATCAAATGTGGGGCTCAAAGGGTTTGAGATGATGACCGATTTGTTTGGAGTGCAGAGTCTTCTAGGCCAAATTTATAGATATTAGAGCTGTTTAGCTGCTAATTGGCAGGTTTCTGTCCTTGTCATGGGAATTGTTTGCCTTAGTGTATGTTAGAGACCAGTGCTTGTTGGTTGCTATTTTTCTTCTGCCAGTTGCCAGTCATGGCCACACACCTAGGCTATCAGGCACTCAAAGCATCACTGCTGTTCCTGTGCTGCTGTTCTTGACAGGCTGGGACTCCAGGCTAAATTCAAATCAGGGGGACTATGATCTGTCCATGTGAAATCATGTACACCCCAAAGCAACAGTAGCCACAGATAAGCCTACTTCAGAGCTAGTACACTCCAAATCATCTGAGGCCATGCAGAATTTCATGATGTAGCAGGTATACCTTGCAGTGTCCAGGGGTAAGGCCATATCAGAATATGAAGCTTCAATGGCCATGGTAAAGGCCATGACACAGCAGATGTCTAATGTGAGCTCTGAAGGGACTGTGGCCAACGGAAAGGTGTTGAACAACTATCAGGAAGAAATTCTTTACCATAAGTGTGACTGATCAGTGGAACCAGAGAAGTTGCCTAGAGAGGTAGGGAAATCACCATCCATGAAGATATACAAAAGCTGTCTGGGCATGGTCCTGTGTCTGTGACTCTGGATATCCCTGCTTGAGAAAGGGTTTTGGGCCAGATGAACTCCAAGGTCTTTTCGATTCTCAGCTCTTCCGTGATTCCTAGATTCTGTAAAAGCAAAAGCTTGTAAATATAGAGTTTCAGTAGTTTTTAGTAACATTTTTTTAATTAATGTAAGCTTTCTTCTCACTTAAACAAAAAATTGATTTGAGAAGTATATCTGGACACAGTGTTTACCTGTAGTCACATGCTTCCTAGGAAAAGACTGAAAGCAGTCATACTGTTAAAGTTAATGCAGTTAATCCACAAGATATTGTTGGAAAAGTCCTGGTCTTTCAAAGTAAAAATTCATGTGATCAAAGACTATTGGCTAAGGGCAAAAAAGCTAGAAAATGGGAAATATATATTTAGAAAGAGGGGCCAAAGAACAGTCAGTCAGTTTTATGTCTATGATAACAACAGCTATACAGCAGCTTGATTTGAAACCCTAAAAGTCAAGCCAAGAAAACATTTTTAAAAATTTAGTTTGGATTTGCCTATAATTAAAATGCAACCTTCTATAAACATATCCCAAATCAACAAGAAGTATTTCAGAGCATATCAAAGATTTAAGTTTTGGTTTCCTTTGAAAAACAGTGAAACTACTTATGGAATTGCAGATGTTATCATTTTCTTCTTCATTATATATCTTATTTAATTCTATGTCTCTGTGGGAGACCTGTACTTATATTCCTCCTTTGCAATAAATAATTTAAATTCATACCTAAAGAAAACACACCAATGCTTTATTTAGAGTAGCTGGGTGTTTTTAATCACTTTTACTGCTGTTGTGCTTTGAATAAACTACTAAAAATTAAGTAGAGTTGAGATGTCTTACCTGCCAGGTAAGAAGAGTAATCATTAGGCTCTTTCTCTGCTCTTCTGTATGTTATTTTGTCTAATGACAGTAGAAATTCTTAATTTGTTGCTGTTTTTTTGTGTCAAATTAGGTTATTTCTTTGTGGAAGGTTAAACAAAGGAATATATTTATAGTTGTGGTAATACAGATCTGAATGAATTTTTCTTAAGGAAAAAATAATGAAAGCATTAGTGAAAAGAAGATTAAAAGAATAGAATAAAAGAAAATGAGTTAATAAAAGCCAGGTATCCTCCATGGTAATAGCCAGCCTTTATGTAAAGTAAGGTTTCTTGTGTAATAAGCAAATCCCACACAAAATGAAGAGACAGTAAGAAGAAATTCCATCGTCTATCTACAAATACTGTGAAACAATTCTCCAAATGTTCCATGTCCAAGCACTCTTCATAAGAAACAGCATAATTCTGTGTGTGAGAAAAATAAGTAGAGAAGCACTGGAGGTCCGACCATAGTTTCTGAGCTTCATCATCTTTTTCAGTGTGGGGTGGAAAGTAGCTCTGTTGTGTAATCATTTGCCTTTTAAGAGATTAACTGTGTGACTCTTAAGCTGGTAGATAGATGTATTAAAAATTTTCATTACTTTATTACCTACCACATTCCAAAATGTATATGCTCCAAATCCTCGTAAACTCTTTCACTCCTTAAAATTTTTTGACATCCTGAAATCTTCCATTAGATTTGAAAATAAATAAATAAATAAATAAATAAATAAACCTAAATCAATGCTTTAGTTCCTAGGGGTTGGGTAGAGAGGTGCCAGAGGAGGAGTTCTTCCACATGAAAACTGTCAGTTGATGTGGATTTAGCTCATATTGTTTCCCAAGTAGCTCTCTGTGGATTGGGAGACAGGTCAAGTATGTCTGAAAACTAGGGTTTTTTAGAGTTGTTTAGTTTATAAGTCTGAAGAAATAACTTTTTTATTTGTTTTTACTTCATCTTTTCTGCAGTGAATTTTAAGCAAAATCAGTATGGCATGCTGTTTTATCAGAGACAGGTTGCAGACACAAGAACAATTTTCAGATAATTGTATGAGAAATGAAAGAAGTGTGAGGTTCTTCAAACCATTTTTCAAAATTATTTATTTCTTAGTTATATAGCTTCTAAGTCTGATCCTACTTAAGCTTTTCCATGTGACGTTATTGTCTTCTTCAGAGGCTGTGTACATCACTGGGGTTTTACCCTGATGTTTCATACTTCCGGTGGATTTCAGATAGACCATTATAGTTAATGGATCATAATATTTCACCTCGTCAAGTCACTATTTGCAATACAACTCTTAGATGCCGAAGTCTGATAGTTTTGTACTAATTTCATATACGTTAAATGTCATTATCTATTAATAGTTAACCTTGCACCTCTAAATTCAAACTTACTATTTAAAAACATTTATGCTTGATGTCTTTTGTCTACAGTATTTCCAAAAGCAAGCAGGTAGTTCTTTACTAATCCAAAAGCTTCCTAAAAACAGTTTGCTATGTCAACATCTACAGAGGCCTAGATTCTAGTATGATCAAAATGAAGAGGAAAGACACATGCATGGTCCAGTTCATCCATTGAAGATCTTTAAAGTAGGTTAGATATCAAATCTTCTATAGGGTTCTACTTCTTTTGTTGAGAATTTAGAGCCACTAACTCAGTTCAAAATATCTACAGTTTGAGTTGAATCATATTCCACAAATCCCTTTGATTTTTTAACATGTTTAGAAATTCTGAAGTCCCAGAAGATAAATACCAGTTCTTATGTAAGACCCAGTTGGCTCTGCAAATGAAGACTTAAATTTCAAATGGAGTCCCTAAACCCAAAGGAATTTTCAGTTTGACTTTCATATAGTAGGAAGGATGAACAAGGCCCTCTCGAAACTTTAGAATTACTTTCTGATATGGTGGTGAAGTTAAGCAGAAACCTCCCATGTAATATTGATATGGTTAGGATGCTTGCTCTGGAAGCTTTTCATCTCAGTATGAATACCCCAAATATATGGGGTTTGTCCAGAGAGGTGGTGGATGCTCCATTCTTGGAGACATTCAAGGTCAGGCTGAACAGGGCTGTGAGCAACCTGTTCTAGCAGTAGGTGTCCCTACTAGTAGGTGTTTGTTGCAGGGAAATTGGATCATATGACCTTTAAGAGCCTAATAATTCTATGATATGTGCCACTTTTTCAATAGCATCCGCTGCTCAACTTCAGACTAAAGGAAAGATTAAGCCCACTTATTTTCAAACCAAAAACAAGTTTTTGGTGAAAAACACACTTGTGTAAACCAAAGAAAATGATTCAGAGCTTTTGTTTTATCAGTGATACCTTAAGTTGCCTAAATTCAGTCAAAAGTATTTGAACTGTATTTTTCCCCACATTTGAATAGAAACAGAAACAATGCATATTGAACTGTAGGTTATTCACCCTCACCTAAACTCTATGGGAGTTCAAAATTGAAGTGCATGTGTCATGAGAACAACATACGGTACTCATTTTTCCTTCACTATAAAATAAATCTGTTAAAAAAGGGTTTTCAAGTTTTTGTAGAAGTTTGGGGAAGGGAGAGAGAAAGTGAAAAGAAAGGTGCAGTGTGATAATTAAGGAAGTTGCCTAGAAATTAGAAAGCTATGCTCAGTTCCCTCATCTGTCTCAAAGTCCTAGAATCCATATCTCCAATTGTTACAGAAATCTTAATTTGATGTCTGTTTATTTCTGTTCCTTTGCTTCAAGCTGATTGCTTATGCAGCCAGGATTAATAGACTGAGAAAATGAACTCTCAGCCATTTATGAATTTGTTTTTTAAACAATATGCTAGTCTACTATTAAACAAAACAAAAATTCTTACCTGCCATAGCACTGTTTGTTGAGAACTGCAGAGAAGAAAATAAGATTTATTTTACAAGCGAAAATAAGAATCTGGAATAGGGTCAAATTTTCAACTTTTTTGTTGTTGCTGTTAAATGTTTTACAAATGACAGAGAAGGACAAAGCATATGAGATACTTCTTTAAAAACCATCTTCCTATTGACTTTAATTAAACTAGCACAATTTGACATCCTTGTATTGAACAAGGAAACATAAACGCATTTCATTCCCATGAAATCCTTTTTAGGATGAATTATGTTGTCTGCAGGTGTCCAAAACTCCTCAGAAATTCAGGTATGTTTTCACCTTTCAAGTTTTACCCTAGGTCTATTTCATGAAGGTTTTATTTATATGTTTTGTTTTGTTTTGTTTACTTATCTTTTTTTTTTTTTAATTTTATTTTATTTTTTGAAAGCTTGCTACTAGTCTGAAAAATAAAAATGAAATTGCTCTTTAACAGATCGATTTACAACTGAACTTTACTGCCTGGCCCATTTCAGAAGTTTGCATCCGTCATCCTTCAATATTATTTGTACTCACTGGTACAACCAGTAGTTAAAAAGGAAAGAGTATATCCATGTAAAATTAATTAAGTTCAACCATTACCTCATTGCATTGATGGAGCATAGTGCAGCTGCCTGAAACCAAAACAAATTTATTTTGATTACATAAATATGAATTTATGAAAACAGCATATCTCACCCAAGTCATAGGATTTCAGGAACACATGGCTTTCTTTCCAAAGTTCAGCTTGTACTTCTATTAAGAAATAGAATTTCTCTTGTCCTTTCTGAGAGTGTGACATGAATATTAAATATGCAGCGAACACTGCATGATCAGTTCCTTAGTAGAAGTTTCATTTAATCTGATCTAATTTTCCACATATATTTTAATGTAAGAATTAAAATCATCAAAATGCTGTCTACTGACATCCTTAATTCTATGAGAATATTCATCTGCGATTGTCTTGGGAAGAACTGGATAGAAGATAATTTTCTCGGTTCATTAAAGCATTTGGAATTTCAGCAAAATTCCTAGATAGTAAGGATACATGGTACTGCCTCTGAATACATAGGGAACGTGGAGTAAACATTAAATCCCTTGTACAACTATATAAGGGATTTAATCCAGGTCTTCTACATCCCATATTAATATCCTTTCTACCAGAACCTACTTGTTCTTTGGGGATTTCACTTGTTCACTTTTTCTTACCAGAAATTCTAACCAACACTGGGAAATGGCTTTTAATGGGGACAAAATCACTTTATTGAAACTTTTCCACTTGCTCACCAGCTCTGTGACTTATTTTGATCAATATATGCACAGATTTCTTACTAGCTTTAAACAAATAAAGTTAAACAGACAAACAAACAACAAACAGAATGAAAGAAAAACCCACTGGGAAGTCAGTGATGCCAGGAATACACTTTGCTCATGAGTACTGCTTGCTGAAATAAATTTTGTCTCTGGTTTACAATGCATGGCTCTGTGTTCCTATAATTTTAAAATCATGAAACTTGTTATTAAGAAATTGTACAATGGGAATGATATGCACATAAATTCATCTCAAAATCAGTTTTCTAACTAGAAGTAATATGATAATAAAGAATATTTAAAAAAAACAGCGTAAAATTTAAAATAGAAGGTGATGAGGAAATTTAATTGTACTCCTATTTCTGACAAGGATTATTTGCAGTGTTCTGGATAAATTACTGATTTCTTCCCTATGTAAGGGAGCAAGATACTAATTCTAAACACAGAAAAGCAATGAGATGATTCATTTGCTGATAAACCTCAGGGCAGCAAAACATTCACCTGTCCAGATCTGCAGAAGTATAATGTGTTCTTCAAAAATTATTATCAAACTGTGTTAATATGGCATTTCTTTCGTCTTTAAAATGATATTTTAGAAATACGGTGTGAATGCAGGTAACACTGAGCTCCAAAATTTTATTTCTGTGAAACTAGGCATTATATCTTGATGGAAGACAATGCTACTGCGGAAGATACTGCATCACATTATCTTGTCCTGAATCACAAAGGGACAAAGAAGTTGTAAGTAATGCATTACATAGCTAGTAAAGATGTTGTCAGAAAGGTGTTTTTCGAATTGAATGATCATTACCATTTACATCAATAATTGTTGTATAGATAGGCATGAAAATTAATACAGTGCTCTTGTTTCTCCCAACATCAACATTTTTGCAAGAACATTGTATTCGTATCACTAATAGAAAATAAAATGTACAGCTTGAGACTGAGAAGTATTACTTACTATAATTTACTCAGTAATTCAAGCATTCAGCAGCCCTTCAGCTTTTCTTTTAACACCTGCAGATTACACCAAGACCAACCCGTATGTGTGTCTAATTGTTGCATACTTGTGGTATACATAAAAAGACAGGATGCTTTTTATAAAGAAATCCCCATACTACTTTTAGAGCAAAAATAATACACAAATAGTTGAATAGTGTTTTTCTGATAAAGGTACCCCAAATGAAGAGAAGAATTAAACCATCTTTGACTAGTATTGCTCCAACATGGAAAGGAAATTTCCTTCCTTTCCTTTGATTTTACAGAGCAGTTAATATTGTCTTACCTCTGACAAAACCATTCAGGAAACTAGAGTATCTGAAATTACATTGAATTATTTAATTGTGTGGACAGCAAATAGTCAGTATCAATTCTAGACTGATCACATTTCTAGATAGGCATTATTGTTCTGTCCATGGCACAAACAGAAACAATTACCAGACCAGCAAAGCAGGAGGTAGTGTTACATGGAATTTAAATCATGATTAGTGCAATGACCTGGTTGTGATACAATTTAACCTTCCCTCTTTCTTCTCTTCTCTTTAATAATTCAGGGCACCATTCTTCAAGTTTGCTTGCTTCTGTTCTGACTTTGCAGTTTTTATAGCCTTGATTAAGTAATATTGTTAATATATTCTTTCCAATTCTATTAAAAACATCTTGCAAAAATTAGTTCAAGTGCATCCTGTAATACTAAATAAAATTATCAGGGCAAAAGTATTCTAAAATTGGAAAACAGTTTTTCTTTCTTTTCCTTCCTTCCTTTCCACTACTCCCTTCTTTCCCTTTTCTTTTTTCTCTTCCTTTTTTTTTTTTTTTTTTTTTTTT